>CM076581.1:1467675625-1467753056 GCA_034641835.2 Pinus albicaulis
AACCATTTATTTATTTATTATTTATAAATAAAGGAATTGACCCAAGTCAAGAACCCTTTTCCTTCCAACAAATATAATAAAATATTCCTAAAGGGTGCTTCTATAATTCGATTAATAATATTTTATTCATGCACCGAGTTCTAGACTGCCCCAATATTTTTTTATAAATAGGGGGGTTTTCTCCATTCATTAGTCACCTTCATTACATTAGATCACTCTGGATCTATTCTTGGTCACTATTTTCCATTTTGTTCTATGAACTCCCATTAAGTTCTATGTTTGTTGTTCTACACTCATAAGAGAGAGAAATTCCAGATTTGAAACACTGAGGACTTCCAAGAACCCATCCCATTGAGGAGAACCGGAAAACACCTTTCTTGTTTTCCTCTCAGGTGCCCCATTCTTTAATATAATACAAATCATTCTTTTAAAACATTTTTTTCTTGCCTTGTCTATTGATGCATGGAGCCATACTATATTTTATTTGCTTTATGTATTTTTGTGCTTAGATCTGAATTTATGCAGCAGACTTAAAGATATTTTGTAGCCATAATCGATGTTAGGGCTATTTGTTATGCGTAGCTAAAGGGATCCTTTACGACGAAAGATTTATACTAACAATGCCCATTATTTTTCTTCAATGCACCTACAAAAGCTATTTGAATAGTTAATTTCTTTCTAGAACATATATATCCAGTACTTCAACATTTTTCATCAGTGTCAATAGAATTAAGCTACTTTTCATCAATGGATATATATAGAATTCAAATACTTTTAATTAATTGCATTTTAGAACACACACACACACACACACACACACATATATATATATCCAATACGTGCAACATTTTTCATCAATGCACATAGAACATTCCGACCATTGGAAAGACAAATTTTGTACTAGATTTTCAATCAAGAATAGAGATGTGGGTCAAATCCCACCAAAAGTTGGAGAAGTGCTCTGAGTCTCTTGTCTGAAAGGAATCTTCGTACAAAACTATACTGTGGATGACTTATTACATTGTGGATACTTTTTACCAGAAAATTCCACGAGAAAAACTGGGCACATTCAATTCATGTATATATCCAGTACGTGCAACATTTTTCATCAATGCACATAGAAAAACTACTTTCAGTTAATTGCATTCTAGAACATATATATTGAGTACGTGAAGCATTTTTCATCAATGCACATACTAAAACTACTTGAATGCATAATTTCGTCATTCCATAACATATATATATATATATATATACAATACATTCAACATTTTTCATCAATGCATGTATATAAAAGCTACTTTCAGTTGATACTAGAGTGTGCATGTACCAAAAAAAATTGTACATGTGCAAACACTTGCACAGATAACATAACAAGGCAGCTCAATTTTTAGTTGAGTAATGGAAGTTCTAAAACATAATCCAAAGAGAATAGATTGTTGGGCATTTCAATCAAAAAAATTCCAATGGAATTCCATCTTCAATAATCCGTTCATGATCGGATTTTTACATTTTCCATTTCTTAATTTTTGTTTTCTTATTTGATTGAACCTCTATCAACTTTATGCATGCTACACACATCAAGTGACTATATTAGAAACTTATGAAATCGTGTTCATAGTCTTCAAAGTAAACAAAATCCCCACTTTGATTATTTTGTCTGAAAAAATAACCTTTCAGTATAATAGATCCTCTTTCATATGGAAATCCGTGATCATTATAGTTTTCTAATAATTTCATTTTTCGTTCAGTGCAATGCATCAAATAATACTTCACATTTTCATCATTTTCAGTAGGTGCAATTACAGCAAAAACATATCCTGCACAATAAAACAAACTTAACAAAACTATGTATTTAAATTTATTTCTAGATATTTATCATTAGAATGAAATTCAAATGTTACCTTCTCTAACAAGATCAGAAACTCGATCACCATCGGATGATATTTTAGTCTCCTCTGATTGAATTTCTTCAAACATTGCAACATAAATTTTTCCCTTTGTATTTAGCTCTGTATGTTTCCAATCTTTTACATACATTTTATTTTCACAAACGTCATTGGATTTTGTGTTGTCTATGCAAACATGACAAAAACAAGAATATTTTCTTTTATCCAATGCAAACAAATTTCTGGATGACTTTGTTTTAATTGAATGTAATTTTCGAGTCCCTTTTATTGTTTCAACGTCATTTCCAATTGATATATCTACGTCTTCGATCCCAATATGCCAAAAAAACCTTTATATGGAAAATTCAAAGAAGAATGTAAATATGATATCAAAATACAATCAAAGATAATCATTGTCATAAATGTACACTGTTTAAAATTAGATATCCAATAAAATTTAAATTGAATGTACCTTCGCACTTCCCTTGATCGGTTAGTCTCATGGCTTAGAGCAGCGATGCACCATTGAAAAAATTCTTTCGCGTCCACAACTCAGCTTGGAGAGGGGTTCATTTGATATCTTCGAAGTGCTCATTTTATGCATGCCCCTGCACCATCCTGTTCTCCTTTTCCATGGCCAGTCTCAAAGAAATTCCAACAACGTTTAATGCATGTTTTCTTATGAAGACAACACAACCAAAAGAATGATCATGCAGATTTGAATTGACCTGCACATCCATTTGACTGTTGGAAATATGATGCAGAGTGTTGTCCTTGATGGCAACCCACTGAATGAAGATGAAGACATGCGACTGTTGACATGTGTTGTCCTTGATGGCAAACCACCTAACGAAGTTATTCTTGACTTAATGGTTTTGGTAAATGATGTAAATCTGATGTGATATGATGTTTGTTGACAATATGATGCTGAGTGTTGTTCTTGAAAGGCAACCCGCTTGATGAAGATGATGGCAACTTACTTATATGTTCTTGATGAAGGAAATCTGATGTATCTACAGTAAGTACAGAAGACAATGAAGAAAGGAATTCAGCATGTGCTCAATCTATGATGAAAAGAGTATGTCTCTAAGCATACGCGGATTTACCTAGGGGAAGTCGCGTATGCACGCGGGAAACAATGTGCCAAGTCGCGTATGGGCAAAAGCGCTCAAAAAGTGCAAAACCAGGGGTAACCACCATGGTATTGACCCATTGTATTGGGTAATGATCCGCCTAATTGACCCCATCCAGGAATACCATCGGAAGTAATATTGTTTTGGTTCATGGTATTGAAAAAGGGGCTCATAGTATTGAAAAAGGGTAAACCTATATAAGGAGAAGAAATTCATTGTGGAAATCATGAGTGTGGTGCAAGATGTCTAAGCTTGAATGAATACTTCTCTCTGGAGTATATCTGAATGGAAAGGGTTACAATTGAATGAAGGATCTGAATGTATGATGCACCAATGAAGGAGTGATGAAGAAGGGGATCTAGATCTAAAATATACTTGTATTTGCTTATGGAATGACTAGATCTGTGATGAGGCGAACATCTAGGCGAACATCCGTCCGAAGTGTGCTGTAACTAACTGAATATCCTGACCAGAGGAAGTATGCCGCTCTATAATGATTGAAGATCTATACGCTACTTCGCCGCAGGAAGCGTGTATAAGGCACTACTACCGAAGAGAAAGCTGCATGTAATGAAATACATACGCATGTATACGCTCGGTTTGTGGTGACAGACAGTATATACGTGGCTACCGTTGAAGGGAAAAGAGCGTATGCAAACTAGGGTTTGCCGAAGCAAGGGGTATGAAATATCCTGACCAAGCAGGCCGTGTTTCGCTTATCCGACCAGGTTGATAAGCATTCAAGTAGCATGTAGATGTATGTTTGTGCTTAAAAGTTTGGAAAGGGTCCAGTCTGGAAATATGATGAAATATGGCCTGCAAGTGGTGTTCTATTGAAGTTCTTGGATCCAGTGTGAAAATTGATGAAACATGGTCCAAGGTGGTGCCGAAGGTTGTAGCCTTCAGTCAGGGGGTTGTAGCTCCCTTCCAGGTGAGGCTGGTAAACGAGATCGGGGGGTCGTAGCTCCCTTCCAGGAGAGGCTGGTAAACAAGTCAGGGGGTTGGAGCTCCCTTCCAGGAGAGGCTGGTAAACGAGCGTAGGTGGGTGCCTGCGTGCTGGTAGGAGTCTGCACCAACACATATGTTGTAAGATGTTTTCTCTATAATAAAATATTGAAGGCTGAGCAACTGCAGCGGTGGTTTTCTCCCGACTTGGGTTTCCACCTAAAAATCTTGGTGTTCATGTGTGATGTTTTGTGTGATGGTTTATTCTGTTCTTACTGCACATGTTTGCTGTTTATAGAACATCTAATGAATGAATGATGGAATGATATAAGTGAAGAACTAATGGCATAATTAGATCTCTGTGTATACGCGAGTTTTATGAAGGATATCCGCGTGTATATGCTAGTTGGCTTCAACAAAGTAGCGTATGGGTTTTAGAGCATGAAAAAGTAAAAAGTTTTTGAATATGCAGTAAATACTGATTCACCCCCCCCCTCTTAGTATTTTTCCCAACAATTGGTATCAGAGCAGGTCCTTCTACAGAAGCTTGATCGCTTGAAGGAGATCCGTCGCAATGGGAAGTCAAGAAGGAGTGATGTCTATAAAGCCACCTCTATTCAATGGAAGCAATCTGATATTCCGGAAGGTACGAACAAAAGCATATCTGCAAAGTCTTGGTGCAGATGTATGGGCAATCGTGGAAGAAGGTTATCAATACCCGGCAAGTATTCCTACTGATGCTGCTGAAAGAAAGAAGTATGAAATCAATGCCAAAGCAGTGAATGTCTTATTAGGAAGCATGTCTGAATCATAATTTGCTAAAGTGATGCAGCTACATTCAGCAAAAGAAATATGGGACAAAATCATTCTGAGCTATGAAGGAGATACAAAGGTAAAAAGTGCAAAACTCCAAACTCTTAGAATTGAATATGAAACTTTGAAGATGCATAGTGATGAAAGTGTTGCCAGTTTCTTTCTCCGTCTAGACGTTATTGTAAATCGGATGAGAAATTTGGGAGAAACCATAACTGATACGACTCTGGTAGAAAAAGTCTTAAGATCCTTGACTCCAAGATTTGACTCTAAAGTTTCAGCTATTGAAGAAAGGCAAGATCTGCAAAATCTTACTATTGTTCAATTACATGGTATTTTGACTGCTTTTGAAATGAGACAAGGAGGCCCTTCTCAAATCAGAGAAGCTGCTTTTAAGGTGTCTACAAAAGGAAAGGAAAAGGAAGTTGTCAAAGAAACCAGCTATATATCTGAAGAAGAATAAGTGAATTTTGTGAGAAAACTCCAACTAGGTACTGGAAGATTCAAAGGTAAGCTTCCCTTCAAATGTTTTGAGTGTGGAAAAGTTGGTCACTATGCTGCTAAATGTCCTTATAAAGAAAAACATGGTAAAGGGAAACAATTTGAAAAGAGGAAGAGTTTCTATGCAAATGAAGATGATGATGAAGGATCCAGTGAAGATGAAGAAGATTCTGACCATGATCTGAAAGTGCTCATGGCAAAGAAGCAAAAGAAGAAAGCTACTCAAAGCAAGCAGATACCTCAGAAAACATGGTTAGCATAAATTGAAGAAGATGAATCAGATAGTGATTGGGGTCATGATTGTCTCATTGGTACAATGATTGGTGAAGATAGTGAAAGTAAAGATGTGGATCTAGAAGAAGCTCTCAAGGTTAAAGATGAAGAACTACAAAGTTCATCTAAGAAGCAAGAAACTATCAACAAAGAGATGATCTCTGAAATGGAAAAACAAATAGAAATGTTGAATGGACAGGAGGACAAGTATCAAAGGTTTCATACTTATGCATCCGATCGAATTAAAGAACTAGAAGAAGAAATCAACAATCTAAATGAAGATCTCAAAAAATCAAGCAAGAAGAATGAAGGACTTGAAGCCGCAATCATCTCTCTGCAAGCAGATCTTGAAGCATCAAGTAAGAAGGATGAGGAACCTCTTCAACCATTTGAAAAGGAAGGCCTTGAAGCAGAAATCATCTCTCTCAAAGAAGATCTGGAAAAATCCAATAAGAAGAATGAAGAGCTGCAACAAACATGTGAAGAAAACGAAAATTGGTTGAAAGAAGAGATTCTAAATCTGAAGGATCAAGTAGAAGATGGAAGAAGGAAAGAAGAAAGCATGATAAAGCAATGTCAAGCCTTGGAGGTTGAGGTAAACATTCTCAAAGGTAAATTAGAAGAAAAGGTTAAACTTTTGAGGTTTCAAGATAGTACTAACATTTTGGACAATATTCTGAGTAATCAAAGGTCTCCTTCTATCAAACTTGGTCTTGGTTTCCATGAAACTGTTAAAGGAGAATCTAGCTCACAAGGAAGTGCAAAAACCTCAGAGGATGTCAATGCAAAACCTGAAGCGTTGAAAGAGACAAAAGGTCAACCATCAATCATGAATTCTCAAAGGAATTCATTCAAGAACGTTGAATGTTTTAAATGTCATAATTATGGGCATGTTGCAGCAAATTGCAGAAGCAGAACAATTCAGCCTCAAACAAACAGATCCTACATAGAAAGGTACTCTGGTTTCTTCAAGGGATATTGTTTTTCATGTAACAAGTATGGACATAAAGCAGCTGATTGTAAAAGGAGGAAGATTAGAAATACTCATTATGATTCTTATGCTTATTTCTCTGGTCACATGAGATGTTATTCTTGTAACAAGTATGGACATGTAGAAAAGGAATGCAGGTTGAACATACATGAGAAATTGGATAACTTCCAGCACACAAATAGAAAGTTCAAACAAATCTGGAAAAAGATGGAGGACCGATCAGAAACATAGGGAATTCTGACCCTACTGCAGTCATCCGCTTCTGAAGCTGACTTTTCTTATTGACTGCAGGAATGATGTGGGATACATTATGAGATTTAGTAATGTATCTTCATAGGGGGAGCAATGCATGATGACTCTCATGGTTTATTTGATTATTCTGGTTATGTATACTTCTGACAGCGCATCTGATGTGGAGAGGACAGGTACAGGAGGTACAAACTCAGGAGGAAATGAAGGAAGATGAAAATTTTCTATGCTTCACTTTCCATACGCGGGTTATATTAACAAAATTCGCGTATACACGCGAGTTTCGGAAGACACAGTCGCGTATGCATTGATGATAGGAGATTTTATATGATAACTGAAGATCAGAAGCAGAGGTTCAGGGGGAGCATCAGTTTGATTGTTAATAACTGTATTATTGTTTCAGTATCAGCTTAGTTTCTTAGTTCTAAACAATGATGATATGATACATGGTTTCTTATGTTGAAGACTATGAATGAGTTCTATTTGCTTGAGTATTCATTGCTGAGATGAAAGTTTTATAATTCAGAGACAAGGACAGATCATGCAGAGATTTTTGCTGATGACTTGCTGTTGAAGGTGTTTCAGATTGCACAAGTTAAGGAAGAGCACTGGTTTAGGAGGAGCAGCAGGTTGAATACTAATGATTGCATTGTTGGCAATATGACTGCTCATTCCTTGGTTTTTGTGATACTCATGCTCAAATGATGATGGCTTGGTACATGGTTTATGATGATGAAACTTTGAATGAGCTGCGTTTACTGCTTGCTGAAGTTTATCTGTTGGATGAAATTGGAAGTCTTATGATTCAGAGATAAGAATAGTTCATGCATAGTTTGTTACTATGGCTGAGATCTTTTCCTACATATGTTACTTCATGTTTAAATCTTAAAGGTCATGGTGATGTAGGATGGTGGTGGACCACATGAATAATTGCTTGACTCTTGTGTGAAGATGTTGTCCTGGTATGATAATCTCTCTTGGAAAGATTGTATTGATGCTGCAAAGATTCTGAAGGCTTGGTTCCTAATGTGATTATGCTACAACCGTTGGACGACGCTTGAAGACACAACTACATTGTTTTATCTATCTGTAAGCATTCAAATATCTCAGAAAGAAGTTGAACACTGTCTTTGCCTCACAAAGAATCAGATCTGGTTGAAATTTAGAAGATGGTTTGGGATACGCGGGTTTCATGAAACACAGTCGCGTATATACGCGAGTTCATGCACAGAAAACCGTGTATGTCTGATTGCTGACATTTTTCTGTTTGGAGTCAGCTCTCTTCAGCACGGCTGCAGTGCGGTTTGGTATCTCTGATAATGTTTGGTATCTCTGGTGGTGTTCCAGTTCTCATAATTATGTTTCTAATGTTTTGATGAAGATGCCTTGATGATTTGTTGGTGAAAGTGTTCAGGATGGACAAACTAAGGGGGAGCCTTAGTCATATGAAAAGGATGCATGGATGCACAGATTCAGGGGGAGCATTAGCTTTGCTGAGTATAATGCATTATGTTGGTTCTGTTATATGATCTCTCTTGAGGTCTTCTTGGTATTGGCTATGAAAAGTCATATTTGTATTTTTGATAAAAAGGTCATGTGGAGACCCATGATGTAAATTGTAATATTCAGTCACGTAAGGACTTGTCAAATTTGTAAACCCATTTGGTTGGGTAGCTGAGTCAAATTTGTAAACCCACTTGGTTGGGTAGTTGAGTCTCATATGTAAATCCACTTGGTTGGATATTTGATGTAAGTATGAGTCTTTGGTGATAGGAAGTTCATAGAGTCATGTACTTCACTGAAAAATATGTTTGAAGATTCAGCATGAACTCAGGGGGAGCTTGGTCACTTCAGTACATATCAGATCTGCAGAACGCTTCTTCCACATAAGGAGAAAAGGGGAAGAGTATGTTGGTTTTTGATCCGCCCTTTGCCCTTGATGTCAAAGGGGGAGAAGTGACATGGTGTTTGAATGAAGAGAAAGAATGGTGTCAAAAATGGAGAATGTGGCATGGTGTCATTGTATTCTTAATGTACCTATCTGTTGTGGTAATCAAACACCATTGTGGTTGCCATCAAGTCCAAAGGGGGAGATTGTTGGAAATATGATGCAGAGTGTTGTCCTTGATGGCAACCCACTGAATGAAGATGAAGACATGCGACTGTTGACATGTGTTGTCCTTGATGGCAATCCACCTGATGAAGTTATGCTTGTCTTGATGGACTTAGTAAATGATGTAAATCTGATGTGATATAATGTTTGTTGACAATATGATGATGAAGATGATGACAACTTGATGAAGTTGTGCTTGAGATAATATGTTCCTGATGAAGAAAATATGATGTTTCTACAGTGTGTACAGAAGGCTATGAAGAAAGGATTTCAGAATGTACTCAAAGTATGATGAAAAAGAGTATGTCTCTAAGTATACGCAGATTGGCCTAGGGGAAGTCGCGTATGCACGCGGAAAAGAACGTGCCAAGTCGCGTATGGGCTAAAGCGCTCAAAAAGTGCAAAACCAAGGGTAACCACTATGGTATTGACCCATTGTATTGGGTAATGATCCGCCTAATTGACCCCGTCCAGGTAGTTTTGGGCTCATGGTATTGTTTTGGCCCATGGTATTGAAAAAGGGGCTCATGGTATTGAAAAAGGATAAACCTATATAAAGAGATGAAATTCATTATGCAAATTAGATGTGCAGTGCAAGATGTCTGAGCTTGAATGAATACTTCTCTCTGGAGTATATCTGAATGGAAAGGGTTACAATTGAATGAAGGATCTGAATGTATGATGCACCAATGAAGGAGTGATGAAGAAGGGGATCTAGATCTGAAATATACTTGTATTTGCTTATGGAATGACTAGATCTGTGATGAGGCGAACATCTAGGCGAACATCTGTTTGAAGTAAAAAGGTAAATCTGAACTGAATATATGATCTGTAGAAGTATGTTGCTCTATAATGATTGAAGATCTATACGCTACTTCGCCGCAGAGGAAACGTGTATATACGCTACTTCGCTGAAGAGAAAGCGCGTATGCGCAATGAAATACATACAGATGTATATGCTGGTTTGTGTAGAAGGAAGCGCGTATATACGCAACATCAGTGAAGGGAAAGCGCGTATGCAAACTAGGGTTTGCTGAAGCAAGGGGTATGAAATATCTGATCTGTTCTGCTATGTTTCTGCTATCTGATCTATGTTGATAAGTATATGTTGGTGATGTATGTTTGTGCTTAAAAGTATGGAAAGGGTCCAGTCTGAAAGTATGATGAAATGTGGCTTGCAAGTGGTGTTTTGTTGAAGTTGTTGGATCCAGCAGAAAATTGATGAAACGTAATCCAAGGTGGTGCCGAGGGTTCATGCCTTCAATCAAAGGTTGTATTCTCTTCCGTGGAGAGGATCAATGGTGATCGGGGTCGAGTTCTCTTCCGTGAGGCCGTAAACGAAGTCGGGTTGGAGCTCTTCCGTGAGAGGTCGCAGTAAAACGGTCGTTGTGGGTGCCTCGCTGCGTCGGGCCGGTTCAAGGACCCTAACAGAAGGCAAGTTGTAAGAGAAATCATAAGCTTCTCTATAATAAAATATCGAAGGCTGAGCAACTGCAGCGGTGGTTTTCTCCCGACTTGGGTTTCCACCTAAAAATCCTGGTGTTCATGTGTGATGCTTTGTGTGATGGTTTATTCTCTTCTTACTGCACATGTTTACTGTTTATAGAACATCTAATGAATGAATGATGGAATGATATAAGTGAAGAACTAATGGCATAATTAGATCTCTGTGTATACGCGATTTTTATGAAGGATATCCGCGTGTATACGCTACTTGGCTTCATCAAAGTAGCGTGTGGGTTTTAAGGAACGAAAAAGTAAAAAGTTTTCAATATGCAGTAAATACTGATTCACCCCTCTCGCATTTTTCCTAAATAACTTAGTTGGAGGAAAAGTGTCAAGGTCTAGAAATATCAGTAAACAGGTTTTCAACAAAATAGAAGCATTGAATCAGAAAGGTTTACCCAGTGTATTTGTAATTAATGATAAATTAATTAATCAAGAAGATTACATTAAAAATATGAAGGATGTGGCTAGATATAGTACCAAGTTTGCTAACATCAAAGCTAGTATGACAAGTAGAGCGTTCTTGGAAGTAATGGGAAATGATTTCTACATTCAACATGAAGTAAATCACATCTTTGTGGTAAAGACAACATTTGAAAAATACACTGAGGTAGATGAGATTTACCTAAAGGTAACCAAATTGACCATTTTGGATGAAGATAGATGGGACAAATTATGTGAGTTATTAGATTAATTTGTAATTTAGATACAGTCACAAAAAACAGTGCAACAACAGCAATAGGGAAACTCACCAACAGATTCCTCCAAATCAGAGCCACCTCTCCATGCAATTTTCCGCCTAGCCTATTAGTCTGCACAAAGAGATAATTTGTTTAGATTAGTGCTAAATATACACTGTTAGTTGAGACAGGAGTTTTGTAATTATTGTATAAATACTTCACACTTCGAAGTATTCTGGGTTGATTGTTGACTTTAATTTTCTCAAAGATATTGTAATTTTCTGGTTGATGGATTGATCAATAATACAAGGAAATTATTCACAGGATTCATGTGGTGTACGAATTGGTGATGTGCTTCTTTCATTCATGTGTCAATTCCTTGTTTCTTTCATTGTTATTTCTTAAAAAAAACTTAATTAAATTACAGAAATGGTGATGAATAGGATTTGTTGAAATATACACCCTATTCTAGCTGTAAGTAATTTTTATGTTTTCTTCTGAAGTTAAATTAGGGAATTATTAATTTCTCCTTAGCTTTTACTGAACCTTTCTTTTCTTTTGCTCCATATCATTTAAATTCTAAAAGATCCAACTAGTGCAAAATATCTTGCCCTGTGAAACTCCTCTAAAGTTTGATGTAGATCCAGTTATTTTTTAGACTCCATAGCCCAATTTAATTATAAGAATTCAATCAACCAAAACAATCCAATCAATCACAAACAAACAAAAAATTACACAGTCATAACTAGCCTAAAAATTTACATAAAAAAAGCTAAAATTTACATAGATATCCCTCTCTAAAGTTAGTAGAGCTAGATCCTAGCTTCCAAAGTAGTTTTGATGTTGTCTTCTATGTTTACTCTCACAATCTCAAAAATTAAAGAATGATAACATAGTGGTGACTCCACTAGGGATCGAACCCAGAATCTGTAGCGGCGACCATACTGGGGACAATTGAAAATATTGTAATTTTCTGCGAATTCATTTCCCTGGTTAAAAGAAGTGTATTTTAAGAATATTTCAGAGATTTTTTACCTTTTACTTTTTTAAATAATAGTGTGTGTGTTCTATATTTTAATTTTAACCCCAAAAAGAGTTTATACCAGATCTCATCTTGATCCTAAACCTGCCACTATTGTAGATGACCCTGAAAAATTGTTGAGGAGGGGAAGTTTAGCTGAGATTCAAGGAAGTAGTATTCCTCCCCCCAGGGTATATTCTCTTCCAAATAAATTTGTCACTTTAGAGGATATTGAACTTGATTTTCCTTTTGAGCATAGCTTGGTTAGGACTAAGTTAGAAAATTGGATGGACCAAACTGTGGTAGATCAATCTACCTTGCAACGTCATTCATTTGAAGGACATTCTACCCAACCTGATCTCGATCTTCAAATCCTTCAGGAATTTGATAAATTACAAGATTTAGTGTCAGGCCTTGACCTATCTATCCATAAGGCATACATCCATCAATATGTTGAACTCTCCGACTTAACTTCTTTTTAGTTTCATCCACTTCATCTCAATCTTTTCATCCAAGATCATCCAGTCCCAATCCTTTTATAGTTTTCACTACCACCCCTACAATTTCTCACCAAGCAACTCAAACTCCATATTCACCCCAATCTTCACCTTCAATTCAACCTACATCTTCAACACAACCTCAACATTTAATTCAACTCCACCTTTCATCCAACTTCCACCTTTAATCAATCCACATATTATCCATCCTCATATACCCATCATGGTAGCAAGATATGCTCCACGTTTCCTCAAGATCCTTTGGAAAAAATGTTAGGATACCCCATTTTGATGGTACTGGACCCATAACTTCTCAACAACATGTTGATAGGATGAATGGTAGTTTTGATCTTCAAGAAGTGGATGAAGAAAATGTTAAAATGAGATTGTTTGCTCAAAGTCTTACTAGAGAAGTTAGAAAATGGTTCAAAGCCTTACCACCTGATAGCATTAATGATCTCCCTGAATTTCATCAATCATTCCTTAATAGATGGTAAGTTAAAAATAACCCTCTTCAGATTCTATCAGAATATGAAAGTATTAGGAGGGAACTAGGGGAAAGTGTTTAGGATTATTGCACCAGATTTAATAGTGTTTATAATGCAATTCCTACAAACATTAAACCACCACAAGTTTTAGCCTTAATAAAATTCCCTGGTGGCTTTGAGGCATACATGTATTATTATCTAAGAGAGAGAAACTATGCAACTCCAGAAGAAATGCAAAGAGATGCAGTGAGTGTAGAAGCCAATTTGTTAGCAAAAAGAGCTAGGATGAGAACAAAAATAAGAGTGACAATGAAAGAGTAACCATTAACATCTTATTCTGATGCTAAGATATATTTTTTGGCTAGAACAGTAGGGAGAATGATGGAAAGAATTAGTTTGAGAAATAGAAACCCCCCAATAGAAAATCAACTTGGTCAACAAAACCGAAACAAAAATGTTAGGAGAAATCCACCAAAAATTAAACAAAGGGAACAAAGGGGACCAAACTAGCACATTAGACCTCCTTTCCAAGAGAATTATGTTGACGATGAAGGTGAAATAGTTGAAGAGGTAGAAGAAAATCAAATAAATCAGATGGGAATAAATGATGATGAAACAATTTTTCTTCCTCAAGACTCGAACAAGAACTTTTTTAGTTATCACAGACATGAATTTATTCTAAGGAATTAGATGAATATAAACAGGATTTTGAGAATGATATCATGGAATTTCACGGACAATACAACCTTAGGAGTAAGAAAACCTCAAATAACCCTAGCAAGAAATCTTCTGATATTCCTGTTAAGAAGACCTCTAATACTACTGTTAAGAAAAACATAGATACCCCTGCCAAGAAAACTATTGAAAATTCAAGTAAAAGGACAGTAGAAAATCTTGCTAAAAATATAGTTGACATTGCTTCAAAAAAAACTCAAATAGATATTCCAACCACTAATCAACCAAAAGAGCCCATCCCAAAAGATGTTTCTGATAAATCAGATTTCCTAAACATGAGTAAAGTTCAAACATCCTTCAATATTGAGAATTAGTTATCAAAACCCAAAATACCTATTCCTCTAATAGAGTTAATGAAAAAAAATGTGTATAGATCTCAGGTAATGAAAGCTCTTAATATAGGGGAAAATACAGATACTGTCAATTTGGATGATGACCAACCTGAAATTTTATTTGGACCAGAAGTAGATGGCGAACCTCGGGAAGGAGGTGTGCCTCCCTTCTATGTTAGCCTAAATTTTCATGACAAAATTCTGCATAATGCCATGCTAGATTCAGGTGCTTCACATAACTTAATGCCTAAGGTTGTCATGGATAAATTCAAACTTGGCATTACGAGACCATACAAGGATTTATATTCTTTTGATTCTAGCAAAGTGAGATGCTTAGGTCTTATCAAAGATCTGTGTGTTACTTTGGCACAAATTCCAGCCAAAATTTTGGTGATGAAATTGGTAGATATATATATATATATATATATATGACATCACATTTTATTCCAAAACTGATGAAGAGAATTTGTTACACTTGAGAAAAGTTTTTGAGAAGTGTAGGAAGTTTGGAATTTCACTAAATCCCAAGAAATCACTTTTTGGCCTTGAAGAAGGAAAATTTTTGGGGCATATCATTTCCAAAGAGGGTATTAGGATTGATCCCAGTAGGATTGAAGCCATCTTGAAAATAATTAATACTAGAAACATTAAATAACTTCAATAATTTATTGGAAAAATAAACTTCCTAAGAAGATTCATCCCCAACCTTGTAGAACTCCTCAGAAACATAAAAAACATGCTAAAAAGAGACTCAGAAATAAGATGGAACATGGAAGCCAGACAAGCATTTGACCAAGTGAATCAAGCTCTGACAAAAGCACCAGTCCTAATCAGTCCAGATTTTACAAAGGATTTTATAATATTTTCATTTGCATCTGAACACACTGTTGCAACAGTTCTTTTACAGAAAAACAATGAGGGATATGAGAAACCCATTTCATTATTTAGTAAGGATTTAAGAGATGTTGTGTTTAAATATAACATAATGGAGAAACAATCATTTTCCCTAATAAAAGAAATTAAATATTTCAAGGTATATATTCTTCATTCTCACATAATTTCTTATGTACCAAATTCTGTGGTTAAGGATATTTTGACTCAAAATGGACCAGATGGTAAAAGAGGTAACTAGATTTCCATTATTCTTGAATATGACATAGAAATCAAACCCACCAAGCTCATTAAGGGACAGGGAATAGAAAAATAGATGGCCGAGTCTAATTTTCATGACTTGGATATCAATTTTGTAGCTGCATTAGATGATAAAGAGGAGCAGGCGACTCCACAAATAGGTGAGGCTTTTATAACCTCACCCTGGTATGTAGACCTCATTTTTGTATTATTCAATTTACAAGCTCCTCCTGGTTTGACTAAAACAAAAGCTAGATTTCTTAACCTAAAGGCAGTGAATTTTTTTTATCTTAGATAGCATTTTATATTGGAAAGATGCTGGTGGAATTTTACTAAAATGTTTATTGAAGGATGATGCAGAAAAGACTATGCAGGAATTTCATGAGGGAGACTGCAATGGAAATTTGTCTTGGAAAACCACTGCTAACAAGATCTTTAGAGCTGGTTTTTACTGGCCCACACTTTTTCCTGATGTCCATAAGAAAGTTACCTGTTGCCACAAGTGCCGAATTTTTGAAGGAAAAATAAAACTACTGCCACTACTCTTGAAGCCCATATCCACTAAAATCCATTTCCAACAGTGGGGTTTGGATTTCATTGGAGAAATCCATCCACCATCCTCTACCCAACACAAATGGATCCTCACAGACACTGACTATTTCACCAAATGGATTGATGCCACACCCTCAAGACTAGAAACTGATGTTGTGATTATCAAATTCCTAGAAACCAATATATTGTAAAGATTTGGATGTCCAAGTATGCTTATCATAGATAATGAAGCAGCTTTTAAGTCAAAGAAAATGGAAGATTTATGCAACAAGTATCACATCATTCTTGGACATTCAACTTCTTATTACCCTGAGGGTAATGGGTTAGCTAAATTTTCAAATAATAATTTGGTTAACATTATCAAAAAGCTGCTAGAAGACAACAAGAAATCATGGCATAACAAGATGATAAACGCACTTTGGGATGATAAGCTTACCACAAATAAATCAATTGGCATGTCACCATAACAATTGGTTTATGGAATGGTTGATGTTTTTCCATATTCTTTAGGAGTTCTAGTTATGAAAATAATTCAAGAGTTGTAGGTTGAACCAAATGAAACTTAAAGAATGATAAATCAGACCATTCAGCTGCAACAATCCAGGGAAGAAGTCTATAACAAAACATAGGTTATCCAGGAGAATGTCAAAAATATTTTTGACAAGAGAACCAAGGAAGCTGATTTTAATTTGGGTGACAGTGTTTTAAAGTGGGATTCAAGAAGAGAGGATAAAGTCAAGCATGGAAAGTTTGATATTCTATGGAAAGGATCATATATCATTTATGCATTCAGAGGTAATAATGCATTTTTTCTCAAATATTTGGATGGAAAAGAAATGTCCGATGGACCTATGAATGGCAGGATGCTGACGCATTATTTCTCACAAGAATAGAGGTGTTTATTAGATAAGTTCATTGTAAATATCATTGTCCTTACTATTTTGATTGGGTAACCTATTGACAGAAGTTGAAGCCCGTAGAGAAAGCCCTAAGCTTCTGATTAATGTGCTACCATAAATACTACAACAACAAAAAAGAAATTAGATGCAGAGATTTCTAAAATAGAACATTCAAGGATATTGATAAAAGGTTATTGGCACCTCACATGGAGAGTGCCATTCCCAGCTGGAGCCACTTTTAGGGTCCTATAATTTATAGGATATCAAGTTCATTGGACATTTTACCTCAGTTGTTTGATATTGTAAATAATATTTTAATTTTCAAATGATTTCCAAAAATATATAAAATAAAATGAAAAGAGGGTATTTAAAAAAAAGTGAATAAAGAGACAAAATAAAAAGAAAAGAAAATACAGTGAAAGAATAAAAAGTAAATATGATAACACCACAAAAGAAAAACAAAAAAGGAATAATACTGAAAGTGTTGCAAATCTAAATGCCACTACTTGACAGATAGTTTCATCTTGTTAAATAAAATGAAGGTTGTGTGCATCTTGTTCAAAATGCTACAATTATTAGTCATTTGTTTGGTCATAAAGCATAATCATGGTTAAACAAGTTTAAATTTTTGTTAATTAGATTAGAGAATAAGGTTATCCAAACTGTTTAATCTTGGCTAATGTTAGTTAGGTAGAAAATAATATTGATTCAAATGTTTAAGTTGAATCAATGGAGAAATAAGTGGATAGGATAGGATAGGTTTTTGTTTTTCATAAGAAGTAAAATAAGGGTTTGCAAGTCTAAATGCACCCTTAGGAATGAATTAAAAAAAAAAATTAGAACTAGGTGAAAAATTTAAGTTCAAAAGATAAATGTGGTTAATTAAAATTTCAAAAAAAAACTTATGGGTGCATTTTGTCCTATGTTCGAAAACACTATGTAATATGCGCTAAAGGTTAATGTTTGAATGCATTAACATTTTAACCAAATTTCCACTTTTAAAGTGAAGGTTTCTAGATGACAAAATCATTTTTCGAGTTGTGATTAAAATAGGTACATATTTCATCTGCCCGATCAACAACAACACCAGATCAACGACCCGTATCATCTTTCGGCCCCCCCTTCCCATACTGCCGGGGTGGGGGCAGGGTGGGGTCTGAAAAGGAAATTTTCCTCCCGCTAGTCCCATGCAACGTGGCATGCCCTCAGTGTTTTGCACCCCCCTCCCCCCCCCCCCCTTCGCCTCCTCATGAAACTTCTTACCACTCTCACCCCCCTCTGAAAACCGCTGACCACCATTCCATTCTCACTTTCCCTACCCACGCACCTCCTTCCACTCATTTCCTTCCATGTGGCTATATTCGTTGAACAATCAATGTTCTTCATAGGGATTACCATTAATTCATTTAATTTTCCCAAGTAACCATTTGAAAACCCAACGGACCCACACTCGCAACAGAAAATCCCCAAAGCTTTAAAAACCATGAACGCGTCACCCTTTTTCCTTTCTGCTACAAATTTTCTCAATTCATCTTCATTTTCTAGGTGTTCAAGCACATAGTGACATTCACCTATCATTCAAGCATTTGATCCATCATGAAGAAACGTCCCAATTATATTTCCAATCTGCAACAAACCTGCAATTCCTGGTAAATTTTCGCCACAACATTCTATCTCTATATATTTATATAATTGATAGCATGCCTCCAAAGAAGAAAAAATAGGAAGACTCCATCAACCCTCTCATCCATCCCCATGTAGACCTGGACCACATTTCCTTGGCAGATCGAAACTACAAGATATCTGAGACTCAGTGTGAGTTCAATCTCTTTGAACTCTACTGTTTTCTCGAGGATAAATTTGTGGATAAAACTGCTGAAATTAGACTCTCGGAGTCCAATCTCCCCCATTACATATTTCCCCAAACCTTTCACTCTCCTGAATTTTCCAGAAAATTCCAAGCCTGTTATATCCCAAAAAAGAGAACCATAATATCCCCTAGTGGTGAAATTCTCCTTACCATTACTGCTAAAACCATTGATCAAATTATGTAGGCCCCCTCTATAGAAACCAATACCCCATTGGCTTCTATTTTTCCAGATCAGGCCAAGAATATAATATCTATGTTATCCTACATTTTAGGCTATTATTCTGATCAACAAGTAGATGAACCCATCTTAGGTTTCCTATCAATATTTTCTACAGAGAATAAACCTTCCATCATTTTCAATTTAAGGATGACAGTATTCATGAGAAATTCTTGAAGTTACCAAATGAGGGAGTGTTCAATTATACTTCAATTTTGGTTTATATGTTTATCTATTATTAGGCAGGCAGATTCAAAATTTCAATGTATAAGTTAGATGAGGAAGGGAATCAACAGTCTGTGATATTTTGGACCTCCCTAGTAATGAAAGATCAAGAGGAATTCACTTTCAAGTAGTACATTGAGCAGTTCATACATCCATCAATGAGCATGTTAACCAGTTCATTAGAGCTGAGGATTAATGAGGAAATAAAGAGGATTTTACATATGATAGAGCAAGCAAAGACTGGAGACGGGTACTTGTACCAGACCTACACTGAAATCAGAGTGTATGGGTGTGAGTTGGCACCATACAAATTGCCAAAATACCTCCCCATGAGAGTATTTTCACTAGAATATATAAGACAGATGATCAATTCATATGAAATCCACTTTGTTTCAGCTAAGGAGAAATAACAATTCAAAATTAAGACACAGGTTGGCTCTTTTGTGTGTAACAACAGAACAACGGGAGATGAAGAAGACAAGCTTCTCAAAGAGATGAAGCTAATTTTGAGTTTTACATGGTCTTATGATCCTCTGAGTATAATTTCTAAATTGAGTAAGGAAAACAAAACCACTCCATATACCCATACACGAAGGCCTGAGATTGAAAGATATGTAAACTAGCTGACTTGTACCGAAAATACCTTGCAGGAAGTTGATGAGCTTCTTGTTTCTACTTCAACTTCACAAAATCCTATTCCTCAGGAGAAAGTAGGAAAGAGGTAGAGAAAAGAAGAGTCACCTTCAGTGGCAGACAGTGCAAGGAAACAGTTCAATATTATGTATAGAAAAAGGAATAAATTGAATCCTAAAGTATATTTAGAGAAGAATCTGGAACAAGAAGTTGCCATGATAGCCAAGGAAACACCATCGTCATCTTAAGCAGGCATCAAACTTGCTGCATCTCCAACAGTTTCATTAGTATCACAGGGTCAACAAGACATAATTTAGACTTCAAAGGTTGTTCAAGGAGAGAAGGATAAGAGTATCTTTGATAGATACAGAGAAATCAAGCTTAAGAATGAAATTCTTAAGAACAACACTCACACTCAGTTTTTGAAGCAGACTTCCATCTCACAGAGTAGAATCCTTTCAGCTTTTGATTCAGAGTGTTAGTCATCAATTTTTTTCACTATCTTTGGATGAATAAAGATGGTTATATTTTTCTGAAAACAATATTCCTTGAATATCTTGAGCTTCAGAAAACTCACTGCCTTCATTATCTTCATAATTTTTTTTTTTCCTATCTATTAGTTTTCCCTTTCAAAGTCACCATGTTTCCCTTAAGAGACTCATTATGGGCCTATACCTCTCATTTTCATCCTTATTTCCTACTTGAGACCTCATTTCCCCATTTTCCCCTGTCAATAAACTCCATCCTCCCTCTAGGGTTTCCTGCTGCTGACTCATTCCCATGTCTCTTTGGGCACAATAACCTATGTCTCTTTTGCATTTTTCAAGGTCATCCTTTAATTCCAATGAGGTTATTACACATATGATAAATATTTATTATGATCACCAAGCTTTCAAAGCCATTATGTCAAGCCTTAGTGAGTAAAGGAAAATCCAACTCCATGACTTCAGCAACTTGCAAAGAGAAAAGTGTCAAAGAGTATCAGTGAAAAAAGGAAGAAGACTTCAAAACATTAGAAAGTGGGTTTTTCAAATCCACCTAAAAGTTCCACATGCCAACACATCAAATGTAAAATACAAAAAGTGTTTACTTCAGCAATTGATCAAATGTCAAAGGGAGTTGTCTTGTTCCAAGGGTGCCCAAGTCATCATTGTTCACAAACACTAAACCCTAATTTCCTCTCCCACTGAGATAGGGTTTGCTATGGAATTAGATACATCATAGAAGATAAGGCATAAGGGAGTTCATTTCATCAAGTATTAAGTAATACCAACTCATAAAAATGATGCCTCTCTCATTTTCCAAGAAATCATTCTAAGGGACAAATCATTTGCCACACACAAGGCCAGTTTTTCTTCAAATTGTGTTTATGAACAAAAAAAGATGAATTTGAAAAAAGTGAGATATTTTTTTTTCAATCATAGGTCAAGGAAGAAAAAAATCCTTCAGATTTTACACAGGTATCATGGTTTGGGAGAAATGTTAAATTTACAGGTGCTACAAGAGGTTTGTTGCATTTCTGGAGTGACCTTGGGAAAATCAAGTTTTTTCATTGCTGGAGTGTCCAAATGACTTTCTTGATGAGTCTAATGATAACTATACTGGATACGATTTCCAATGAGCTATCATGAGCTCAATTGGGAGTTGAGGAAGGCATCCAAAAGTTGAATGCACCAGCACTCTGCATTTCTGCACCCTCATTCAACACTTTTTGACTAGTATTGGGAGAATAAACTTTTAATAGGTCAAATCAACTCCAATCAGCAAAAAAAAAATTATATTTACAAAGTATACTTCAATATATTTTCAACGAGCTATCTTAGGCCCAATTTGGACACCAGGAACACCTCCAAAAGTGGTCTGCAAAATAGTGCTTCATTTTTTCATCTTGCTACTGAACGTTCGGCACTTGGCGTTGCGCCCTTGCCAGAGAAGTTTCCTGAGTGATCCATCAGCCCAAATCACTCCTAAAATTTTTCAAATATTTTCCAAAGTCCTCCGAGCACTCTTGAGGGGTAAGTACATGATAGGGACCTTGTTTTGAAGCTATTTGATCGCTTTTAATTGAATGGAAATGAAACCCTAAAGGAAACCCTAAGTTTTAGCTTGAGATCATTGTTTTATACCTATTTCATCCTTCTTAAAGAAAGTAAGTCATAAAAAAGGGTAATTACATTGCATGAGGGTTTTCATTCATCTATTTTTTCCCTTCACACATTCCCTTCATTCACACTCATTCCCTTCACATTTCAAGCTAGTCATATCATCCCCTTCCCCTCATGTCATTCCCTCATCTCATTTCAATTCTACCCTAGGGTTTCATAAAACAGAGTCTAAATTTATAAGGGTGAAGACAATGGTGTTGAGGAACAAAGTTCAATAAGAAATGATCATAAGGGAGGAAAAATAAACAGATTTGAACCCATCACCACAAGGGAACTAACACAACCTACTACATCTATACCTCCATCTCAGCCCACAATGCCTACCATTTCATCACCTTAGTCCACTTCACATACTCCATCACTATCACCACCATCATCACCATTTTATGAGCAGCATGAGTCACCTAGAAGAGTTGAGGTCAGCAATCCTAAAGAGGATAAAATGAGCACAATGGAAAATAAATATTAGAGAGGGCATAGGCAATTTTTTTCTCCACGGATTGTGGGAGGGGCTTTGCCTTCTTCACCAACAAATCAGGTACATAAGGGCAAACAAAATATGGCAGAAGAAGATGTACATGAGGCAGCCATTCATGATGAGGATGACCTCCATGAGACAGAGACTGATTTTGACCTTTTTGATTTAGATGATGAGCATGATGATGAGGCCTTCAAAATGATTTTCAAGTAGAAGGATGCCCAAATCAGTGAGCTTCAGTCCAACTTAGAGAGATATAATTTTATCATTGCATACTATGAGTAGGAAAATGAACAACTCAAGACCAAGCAGGCCATCATGGAGATTCAACTTCTCAAGGAAAAAAGAGAATAAAACAAGGAAAAGGCCTTGCTTGATGAGGCCTATGAAACATATGGTGAAATAATGAGGAAAACGAAAAAGTGCCAAGAAAAAGACCTAGGACTAGAGGGCTGAAAAGAGCTCTAGAACTAGAGAGGAAAAAGGAGGTTGAGCTTGCTAATGAGCTTACATTGAATGAACAATTTTCCATAATTTTCAATGAAAACTGAGAAAAATGGCTTCACAGGGCCAACCAACATCTTGAGAAACCCCTAGAGAAGTAAAACAAGGACAATGACATATTTAGAAGGAGGGCCAAGAACTACTTCAAGAAAAACCAAATTGCAAGCTCAAAGCTACAAAAGGCCAATTCAAGACTAGAAACCTTAACCAAGAAAAATAAAGGGGACAAGCTTAATATTCTTGCTGAGGTGTCCCTCCAGGCCTCCAAACCATGATCAACAAAGAAAAATCCATTTTTGGCACTTTAGTGCAAATTTTGAATTTTTGACAGTTTGGCTTGTAGAAAATTAGAAAAATGCGCAATTCCACTGGCGCTGCGCTCTTTTTTGGGCCATCCAAATGGAAAAAGGTAAAAATTTTCATGTTCCTGATGCCAAGTACATCAACCTCAGAAAATTTCAGGTGATTTGGAACAAAACTGGTCCCTCAAAAAGGCCAAAAATTACAAACAAATCACCTTTTTGCCCTCTTTTTGGCACTGGCACTGCGTGTTTAACAGTCTTGGGAGAAGTGATTTTTAATAGGGAAAATGGGCACCATTTTGACAATTGAAAGAATATTTGGAAAATAGACTCAGAGACCTTTCAAATGAGCTATCATGGAGCTCATTTGGACACCGGGAAGGCCTCCAAAAGTTAGCTGCAAAACAGGTCATTTTCCCAGTTTTGGTGCTGCGCGTTTGCATTGGCACTGCGCCCCTGTACCTTGGGTCTGCGCCCTTACCAGGAGTTATTGCAAAAGATATTTTGAAGCCTTAAAGTCAAAATTTTTCCAAAATTAGCTAAATAGTTATGTTAGAAGTTATTTTTGCAGTAAATGAGTTTTAGATATTTTGCCTTGGGCCTTGCATGGTCTCTAAGGTAAAAATGCATTAACTATGTAATGAATTCCATTTGAAACCCTACCTAGGGTTTACCTCCTAATTTTTCAGATAAATACTACATGTATGCTTCATAGTTTTTGTTGGTTGATTGTTGAGCTCAATATTACATAGATTTTGAGTTGTGAAGAAATTGGTTTTGGAGCTTTGTGACTGTTTTGGACTGAATATCAATGGAGCAAGCATATTCAAAGGATTCAGAAACTTGTCTAAATGGTGATGTTGTCCTGATCTTGTATTTTTTTTCCTTCTGTTTTCCATATTTTTCAGCTTTTCTCTTGCAATATAATAGAAAATTTAGGTTAAGATATGCTGCTAGAGGCACCTTAAGTCGGTATGCTCTCTATTGCTCAAATGTTTTCCTCTGATGGGTTTGATTAGAGAATTCTTAATTGCTTTCTAATTCCACCTAGCTTGTTGTCTTGATAATGATTTAATAACAGTCAAACCAAAGAATTTTATGGTATGCCCTATCCTTTGGTGTAGCTTGAAACATTTTTATTAAGGCCTTTTCTTTGAATTTTACTTATTAGGGTTTGGCTAAAGAAGTTTATAATTTTCCCTGTCCTTTGGTCCATCTTGAATAGTCACTTTGAAGGTATTTTAAAGTCCCATTGAATAATTTAGGAGTTCCCTGCTCTTTAATCATCACTTGTTTGTTATCTTAAATGTTTTCTTTGTCTGAAGGTAAAAAGCTAGACAATTTAGGAGTTCCCTGCTCTCTAGGGTTTGCTGGATTGTTGTCTCAAAGTTTACTTGATAAAGCTACGCCAAAGAAGTTTATGGTGTGCCTTGTCCTTTGGTTCTTTCTTAAGAATAGTGATCTCAAAGACTCTTCTTGTTATAGTATATGTTAAAGGATTCTTAATTTCCCTTTAAACATACTAAATTGAAAACTTAATGTTCATTTCACACTCGCATAAGCTATTAAGATCCATTTTCCTTTGTTAACTTTCCCTATGAAACACCCTTGATTTATTGTTGTACTTTTCAAGCCTTTCACATACCCCATATTTCAATGGTTTGAATTTCTCTTACTCTATCTGTTCTACTTAACAAGCAACCCAACCAAACAAAACAAAACAAACAACCCTATCATTTTAACTAGCCTAAAATCAACATCCTAAATCAAAAAAGTTATATCTTTTATACAAATATAGAGAGAGCCCTCTCTAAGTCCAGGAAGGCTAGGTCCTAGGACTCTAAATTTGGTTTGATGTTACCCTTTTCTATTTGGTCTTGATAATCTAACAAATTACAGGGACCTAACATAATGGTGACTCTGTTGGGGAACACTTATTGAAAATAATAGTGTTATATAAAGAACTCAAAAAACCCAAAAAATATCTCAATATTGGTATCCAATTGTTGATGGTGGACAAAAAACAAATCCTCAAATAAATTAGCATCATCCACCTGGTGACTCAACTGGTTTTCAGTAGGCTTACTTACTCAACTGGTTTTCCATAGACTCCACTGGGAAACTTATTTTGTAATTAAACATCAAAAGAACCCAGTCAAGAATACTTTGTGGTTTAAGTATTCCATTAGAACAAACCCTCCTGCAACAATTGACAATCCTGAAAGCATCCTTAGGAAGTCTTCTAAATATAAAAACTCAACTGTTAGCACACCTATCCACAAATCAAGTTCCCTGCCTGAAAACATTAAAAACTTGCAGAAATATTTGGTTGTTGATGGTGGACAACAACCAACCTTAAAGTTGTAAATCACCCACCTAGCCACTCCAAATTCATATCAGTTCTATAAAAAGACTCCAGTAGAGGAAGAACCTGAAACATGACTGGTCAACCTGGAAAGAGAGGGTATTCAAGCCCAAATTGGATCCAAGAGATCATTGTTTTTATTTGTAACTATGTTCTATCTTAATTTAAGCTTGACCAAGTATATACTACTGAGGTTTAAATTGATCATTGGAAAGTTCATGAGCTTCAAAAGGATAAACCCCAAATTGCAGACCCTATACATGCTTATACCCTTGTGCACATTCCTGATGCATTTGTGAAGAACCCAGGAGAACATGAGCCTCATACTATCTCACCTACTCTTGTTGAGATATAAAATGGTTATAAGCCTCCTTCTGTACTGCCTATGACTTAAAAATTCCAGATAGATACAAGCCTCTGGTTCTGCCTCCTATCCTCCATGACCTCCCTACAAATTGTATAAACAAAATACCCAGATTTGATGGAGAAAACTCAAAATTCACCGCTTAAAATCAAATTAAAAATCTTGAGGACTTCCTTGATCTGTTTGAGGTAGAAGAAGATGAGATGTGTATCATAACGTTTTCTCTATCATTGCAAGGAAAATTTAAAAGTTGGTTCAGAGATCTTCCAGCTTCAAGCATTAACAATTTTCATCAATTCACTCAAGTATTCCTAGATATGTGGGTGGTCCTGGGAAATGTTTCTTTCATCACGGAAGAGTATAACCATCTAAAAAGACAACCAGGGGAGACATTACAACACTTTTTGGCCAGTTTCAACAAATTATACCATGCACTACCTGCTAAGATAAAGCCACCCCCAGGGTGGGCTCTCTTGCACTACCCAGATGCCTTTGACCCAGAGATGGCATTCCAGATAAGAGAAAGGGACCCTTCAACCTTGGAGGAAATGAAAAGGATGTCAGTTGATGTGGAAGCCAACATGTTGAACAGGTAGGAAAAGCTAAGAGAAATAGAGAAGGACAAAGTAGATAAAGAGCAGCTGATATCTTTAGAGATAAAGCTAGAGATGTTGACAAACACAGTTAACAAAGCAATGCATATGATTAGCAGGAGGAAAGAGGAAGAGTACAATGTTGAGGTTGGAGCTGACTATTCAAAAAATCCAGTACTATTTTCTTAGGAAGAACAATTTGAGTCATTACAATGCAAAGATAACAATCAAAATGTGCATGTTGAGCAAGATTGCAAAGAAGAAAATGCAGGAAGTTGTCAAGAAAGACTAAGTTCCCTTCCTACATCTTGTACTTCCATATTAAGAGAGAATTACAAGAAGGTTTCAAATAGAAACAAGGAGGAATTCTTTAGGGAATCAATTAGGGATGAGATGGATGATACAAACCCTTTTTCAGATCCATAAGTTCTCCCCCTAAGCCATCTTGAGGTCACAAAATCTGAAATTGAGGAGGAGTCAACACATTTCGAATCTATTCCCTCATGCTTTGATTCATTTCAGATTATAAAAATAAATTGGCACCCAGAGGATCTATCAGAGGCAATTCATGAATTTCATACTCAATTTAACTATCAT
Source organism: Pinus albicaulis (assembly GCA_034641835.2). Lineage (NCBI taxonomy): Eukaryota > Viridiplantae > Streptophyta > Pinopsida > Pinales > Pinaceae > Pinus > Pinus albicaulis. The sequence continues at coordinate 1,467,702,687 of CM076581.1, forward strand.
AACAACCAAGAGAATTTGGTTGAGCACGAAATCAATCAGGGAATGGAAGAAAATCCACACGATCTATCTGAAGGGACAAGTGATGATTCACCATCTCTTCTATGTGAGGCTCAAGAAGACATTCAACCTCATGATCATTCACAAGAGAAATAAAACCATTGTGTTTCAATCCCAGGAAAAGAAGACACTATTGGCCATAAACACTCTCCGTTTAATCCCAACTACCATAAATCAGAAAATAAACTTATAGGTCAACATATGGTGGAGCAATCTGTTGATCTAGTGTGCATATTGGATAACATTCCTTCTATGAATAAGCTACCCAAGTATGATCAATATGATGATGATTATGTTCTCTAGACTCAAGCTAACACTACAGAAAAATCAGTAACTAGTTTATGGGACAAAGACAGTCATTTTCAGCAGCTCAAATATATTGATCAACAAATAAAAATTAGCTATGAGAGTGAAGAAGAAAGTGCAGAAAGTTTGGAAGAAAGGAAAGGATCTTTACCTCTTTGTTGTGCTTCATTTCAGTTCATCAAAGACAACCTTAATACAATCAGAAATCAACAGTCTTTGGGTATTGTTATTAACAACAAAGAGGACATTCAACCTCATTATCAGTATTCACAAGAAAAAGAAAACAATTTTAGTCCAATACAAATAAAACAAGAACTGCCTCCTCCTTCATCTGAAGAAGAAATCAATCAGATTCTGAACATGCAGCCATCCTCTAAACTTTTATATAAAGAGATTATTTCTATCTATTCTACTACTGATTTATGTATTGCAGCCTTGCATCATGAAGAAACAAGAGAATAGATTGATATTGGGGTTGTACTGCCTTCTCAATAATGCTCCTTCTCATCAAAATGATGGCCTTCAAATAGAAATTTTCCCACTCAATCAGAGCTTATTAGGTGTGCTGGAAAACAACATAGCAGTACGTTATAAGGCTGCCAAGTCAGATGATCATGAAGAAGAGGTGGAGCTTCTTTCTCAAAAGCATCCCAAGCACAACCAAATGGAACAAGAAGTAGTCCTGGATGAATCCCATGGTTTAAATCCTCATAGCCAGGTATTATTCAGAGATTCTTTTGCTTGTTTTTTAGAGACATTTGAAAAGGGAGTAAAATATGCCAAGAGCAGTTTGATGCAGGGTTTAAAGGAAATATTAAGCACTATTTTTCAAAAAAAAGTAAGATGGGAGTGGCCTTTTTGTTTTTTCAACATACCTAAAGGGCTGAATGAAAATCAATCATCTAGTCACTTACTTGATTGGCTGCATTGGAGAAGGGAGTTCACCTAGTCAAAATATATCTCCAAGTTAGACTAGGATAGATAGATATTGCAAATAAGCTCAACATTATGAGCATATTTTTAGTTTTAGATTATTCTGAAAAAAAAAGAGAGAAAAAGAACAAAAAAGGAAAAGAGGGAAGATAAAAGAAAAAGTAAAGCCCCATACCAAAAAAGAATGTTTCTGTAATATCCCAAAATGGAAATAGCAGCAATACAAGACATAATAATGTAAAACATAGAAAATATGAACATGACATAAGAGGGATCAATATGTAGCCATCATTTTATTAAGATATCAACAACAATATACAGAAATATCTTGAGGGTCAAGCCACTCAAGCAATAAGAACAAGCCTCCAATGATTAGAACAATCATCACATGAGTTGCTATAACTGTATAGAATGCCGAAGAGCAGTGATAACACTGTCTATATCAATGTAGCTACTATTGTAAACATATAGAAATGAAATATGGCTGATAGAAACAAAAATAAATGCCCAGAAAAGAAGATGTGGGCTCTAATACATGATTTCTAGCCAAACTAGAAAATATTGCTAGAAATACCAAGAAATATACAATGTGACAAATAACCCTGAGGTTGAGATGTCACTGCAAACTGGAATTGAAGAGAATGAGGCTATGATAGATCTGAAATAATGATTTCCTCCTCCAATATTATTCCTAAATAGAAGTCTGATCCCTCTACTCAGAAATAGACCCTCCTGATGAGCTCAATGAACCCTCCCATCAACTTCCTCCAAAAATAACGCAGGTCTAGTTTATGCCTGTGTTGTGAGGGATGGTAGATGGTTGGCCTAATGCTAAAGATGTAAAAATATGCCCAGGATCCCTCCTTTTTGATCCTCCAATGGATAGGCTACCTCTCTAATGAAAAACAAGCCCATAAATGGCTCTATGTGATCCTCCTTTGTTGCACCCTGCAACACAACCCAACTCTAAATAGAAACTACACTGTAACTAAAGGAGGTAGCTTGGATAGAATGCCAGAATGAGGAACTATAGCAAAAAGAACCTCTCCTTCCCTAAGGATGAGGTTGTAGGAATTTACAGGGTAAGTTCCTTAGATCAAGAACCAAAGGTCACCACTCACAAACAGATCACAAATCAGTACACCAGTATAATCACGTGGTTAAAATGCTCGAAGAGGGAAATAGTCCATGGCCTGAGCCAACGCGACCACTTCAAGGAATTTATTAATATAAAAATAAAAGTTACATATGTTTCTCTCATAAACGGTTACAAGACAAATGACCCTCCATGATCTTTAAATAGAGATCATGGACCAATCAGGTGTTAAGTCACAGATCAAGTGTCGTTAATACTGAGGAAAGAGATAACCATCGTATCACTACAAAACATGACCGTCGAATTATAAGTTACAAATGTACATGGTAAAGAAACACACTTTACCTAACTCTACACTAGAATAAGTTATTCTTAACTATTTCCTATGTGTCGGAATATCCTAGCATCCCCCCTTAAGAACAACTTGGGATAGGATTGAAGGATTTACAAAAGTGACACAAAAGGAGCCTATTTCCTATGTGTTGAAATTCCCTAACATCCCCCCTTAAGAATAAATTGGAATAGGATTGAAGGATTTACAAAAGCGACACAATAGGAGAAGGAAGGAGGCATTAGAGCCTATCCCCCCTTAATGACAACTTTCCTAAACTCCAAGCATGGATTGAAGTTTGGTAAAAATTTCTTATGTGAGAGAATTTGTAAAGATACCGACTACTTGATCATTGGTTGGATAGTACTACACTTCAAGAACACGATCATGAATGAGCTTTCTGATGAAGTGTATGTGGATTTCAATGTGTTTCATACGCTGATACTGAACTAGATATTTACATAGCTAAATGGTACTATTATTATCACACGAAAGTGTAGCTGGATGCTGTTGATGGAGACTAAATTCAGACAGGATCTGACGAAGCCACATGGCTTCCTTGCTGGTTTCAACTGCACCATGACGCTCTGCTTTTGTTGAAGAAAGAGAGATGGCACTTTGTTTCTTACAAGACCATGTAATAGGTCCTGAACCAAGAGTGAACACATATCCTGCAGTAGACTTTCGATCATCAGGGTCACCAGCCCAATCAGAATCAGTGAAACCAGTCAACAATGGAGATGCTCCTGCACTATAATGAATCCCGAAATGAACTATACCGTGAATATATCAAAGTATTATTTTAGCTGCTTTCCAATTACTTTCATGAGGTTGGTGCATAAACTGAGCGACAAGACCAATGGCAAAGGAAAGGTCAGGACGGGTATGGGTTAGCTACAGAAGTTTACCAACAAGTTGACGGTATAAGGTAGCATCAACTTCAGGGGTAGTACAAGTGACTGAAAGCTTGACTCCAGACTGAAAGGGAGAAGGGGCGAGCTTACATCCTTCCATGTGAAAGTGGTGTAGAAGATCACACGCATACTTGGACTGAGAGAGGGTAATGCCTTCCTTGGATTGCAAGACTTGAAGACCAAGGAAATAATGCAAGTGTCCTAAGTCTGTCATTTCAAAATTCTTTTTGAGGCTAGAATTAACATGGTTTATATGGTTTGGATCACTACCAATAAGGATAAGATCATCGACATAAAGAACAAGGATGGTGAAGGGCTTACCCACTTTCTTGGTGTAGACAGTGTTGTCAGAATGACACCTAGAAAATCCATTATCTAATAGAAAACTATCCATTTTGGCATACCAAGCCCGAGGAGCTTGTTTGAGACCATAGAGAGACTTCCTAAGGTGACAAACAAGGCTAGAGTCATTTTGGATAAATCCAGGGGGTTATTCCATGTAGATTTATTGATGTAAATCTCCATGTAAGGAGGCGGATTTAACATCCATCTGATGGACTTCCCATTTAAAGGAGGCAGCAAGGGAAAGAACAAGGAGGATAGAATTCATTTTGGCAACAGGGGAGAAGGTTTCAGTATAGTCAATGCCTTCAACTTGTGAAAATCCTTTAGCGACAAGACAAGCTTTATGTCTATCCACTTTTCCATCTGGTCCAAAATTTGTTTTGTAAACACACCTGCATCTGACAAGTTTTCTTCCTTTTGGAAGAGGAACAAGATCCCAAGTATCATTTGCTAATAAGGAACGATATTCTTCATTCATAGCTTCATCCCAATCTGGATGACCGAAGGCTTCTTCAAAGGTTTCTGGATCGGGATTTTTTGGAACTTGAGCTAATAAGGAAGAGGCCCTTTCGAACTGAGAATGTGTACATCGTCGATCGGCAGGGTCACATGCAAGAGAACCTACTGCATCTCAAGTAGAGCGGATCCATATTGGAAGCGGTGGAGTAAAAGTAAAAATTTCAAGAGGTGGAGGAGGATTGTCATCCTCGCTGTCATCATCTGAACTAGAAGGAATGCTATTAAAAATAGAAGACAGAGAGAGAGGTGGCACATATGTTGAATCAGGCTCGCAGGCCAATGGTGGCACACCCACCGAACTAGGCTCGCAGGCCAATATATTTTCATCAAATTTTACATCTCTTCTAATGATTATATTTTTGGATTTTGGTTAAATAATTCTATATCCTTTGATATATTCAGAATATCCAACAAAAATGCATTTTTCACTCTTAGGTTCTAAGGCTTTATGTTTTGCATCTAGAATATGGGCCCAAGCATCACTCCCATAAACACGAAAGTGAATTACATCTGGTTTGATTGAGCTCCAAGCTTCTTCTAGAGTTATATTCTTTAAAACCTTAGTAGGAGTGTTATTTACTATGTAATTTTCACAGTTAATGGCTTCTGCCCAAAAATTGAGGCCAAGTCCTTTAGATTGAAGCATACAATTAGCCATTTCTTTTAAGGTGCGATTATTCCTTTCAGCTACACCATTTTGTTGTGGAGTATATGGAATGGTATGTTGCAATTGAATGCCATGCTCAGTGTAGAAGTTGATAAATTTTTTGTTAACATATTCTCCTCGATTTTCTGATCTTAACTTAAGAATTTAATGTCCAGATTATTTCTCAACAAAGGCCTTAAAGGCCAAGAACATGTTAAAAACTTCACTCTTGAGTTTTAAGTAGTATACCCAAGTGCGTCTAGAAAAACCATTATTGAAAGTTAAGAAGTAGTTGCAACCAGAGAAAGAAACAGTAGGAAGTGGACCACATAAATCACTGTGCACAAGCTACAAAGGGGTTGAGCGTGCCAAGAGGCACGTTTGTCAAAAATATCCTGATGATGTTTTTCGAGTACACATCTGGAGAAAACACCATCTCGGAAAGATACCACAGCAAGACCCGCCACCATATTTTAGTTACATAGAGTTTGAAGAGAGCAATAGTTTAAGTGACCAAATCGCTCATGCCAAAGTTTTCTCACTTCATCATTATGAGCAAAAAAAACGGAGGGAAGACATGATGACCCAAAATTTTCAAACTTATACAACCTTGTGGAATCATCAGCAATGCCAGTAGCTTAATATGTTTAGGATCTTTGAGGTCCTTGATTACAACATCATGAGGTGAGAATTATACTATTTTCCCTTCACCTGAATGAGTTATCTGATAAACAGAGAGAAGGTTGCATGACAAGGTAGGAACACATATTACATCATTAAACTGACCATTATTGAGATGAATGGTTCCAGATCCTACAAAACTAAGAGATCTATCATCACCAACATAAATGTGTTTGGTGTTACAATCATTTAAAGAAGAAAACATGGCTTTATTTTTGGCCATGTGATAAGAAGCTCTAGAATCAACGAGCCACTCATGAGAATGAGAAGAGGAAGATACATTTAATGCATAACCATATCTTAATGCTTGACAACCACAAGTAGAAAGTGCCATTCCTGAAGATGAAGGTGAAGAGTGCTCCAAATTGATGGTGTGCTTCTTCGTTGCTGCTTCTAAGGCTTCCATGTTCTTAAAACATTTGGACTCTATATGGCCATCATGATTGCAAAAGTTGCAATGTATATTTTTCTTCTTCCCTTTGTTTTTATTTGCCTTATCATTTTGGTGAGTTTCTTTTTTAGTTTGCGGCTGAAATTGCTTAGGACCCTTGTTTGGTTTTGGACCATACTTTTTAGGATACTGCTTCTTAGGATTATTTTGATATGATTGTTGTTTGGCTGCTAAGGCTTTATTAGAAGCATTTCCAGAAGTAATAATACCAAGGTGTCATAGTTTTTCTTGTTCTCTTATCAAAGAATCGCAAAAGGCATCAAAATATGGGTTCCTGTAGCTGGTTCCTGAAGAAATGATGTATTCTCTAGTGGAATGGAATGCAGAAACAAATACAGAGTATGTAGGGCCAATCTTAATAAGAATGCAATAGATGAGGATACCATCTTCCTTTTTGACCTTACAACCTTCTAAAAGAACTCTAAGGGTCTGGAATTTGGACAAAAAAACCTCAAAAGAGGAGAAATTATTGGGGTCCAAAGTAAGCAACTCATTTTCAAGCCAATGGGCCCTGATTTGATTTTTAATTCTGAAGACAATATTTAGCTTGTCCAGGGCTTCATGAGGGGTGTCAATGTCAAGGATATGAAATCAAAGATCTTGAGCAATGGAAATTCCTATCAACCCTCGTGCTTGGTCTTATTTATTTTCCCATTTAGCGACTTTATCATCATCAAAAGGTTTAGTTTCTAGCCCTGTGGCTATTCTATAAAGCCCTTTACTTATAAGTATATCTACCATGTGAGGTAGCAATTGGAATTAATTGGTGCTGTTAAGAATAATCGAGCATGCACTTTCCATTAAAAAAAAAAAAAAAAAAATTGAAGCTGAGAAAAGCTGAAACTAACTACTCCAATGGAAAGATCTCAAAAAATTAGGTCGTTTAAAAAAAAACGGCTCGAGAAATGGCTTCCGGATGAAGAAGTTATGCCTTTTGAAAAAAGTGAGTTGTAGATGCCCAAGAGATTTGAACCCAAGACCTCTATTCTCATAAACTAACTCCTCACCAAGTGAGATAGTAAAAGGATTATGTTATTGTTTTAAATGAGGAAGGGGGTTTTTCCGAGATCGCACAAAGACGCGGGGAAAGAGCATATGTAGAAAAAAAAATCCCTTTTCCTGTTTCTGATTTGCGAAGATCGCACGCAGCGCAGAGAAAAGAGCATACATAGAGAAGAGGGTATAGATCCAACAAATAAATAAAACCTAAAAACTGAAAATAAACAGAGGGAACCGAAATAAGAAGAACTATTAACAAATATAACTGCAAAACAAATGCTTTATACCTCCAGATCTAAACTGTCATAACTTGGGCAGCCAGAAACCTTTTCGCATGAAACAAAAGGCATTCCTCACTATAATAGACACTCTGGACACAAAAAATTAGTTCTCCAAGCCCAAAAATGTTAAGAAATAGTATATCTACAAAACGACATTCGCATGCAGTCAAACCAGCTTCGGATTTTTATCAACAACAGATGCGGCCCTCAAAATAGCTCTGATACCATGTAGGAATTTACAAGGTAAGTTCCTTAGATCAAGAACCAAAGGTCACTTATCAAAAATAGATCACAAATCAGTACACCGGTATAATCATGTGGTTAAAACCATTGAAGAGGGAAACAGTCCACAGCCTGAGCCAATGTGGCCACTTCAGGAAATTTATTAATATAAAAAGAAAAGTTACATATGTTTCTATCATAAATGGTTACCGGAAAAACGACCCTCCGTGCTCTTTAAATAGAGATCATGGACCAATCGGATGTTAAGCCACGGATCAAGTGTCGTTAATACCAAGGAGAGAGATAATCGTTGGATCACTACAAATCATGATCGTTGGATTATAAGTTACAAATTTACATGGTAAAGAAACACACTTTACCTAACTCTACACTAGAATAAGTTATTATTAACTATTTCCTATGTGTCGGAATATCCTAACATAGGGATTACCGATCAGGAACACCCTTGTGCTAAACAGCACAACAACCCTGCTAAACAGCAAAGGAATGCAAAGTCTAAACAGACCAATATCAAATGATAATCTAAACATCCATAACAATGGCTGCCATCCCATCCATATATAGTATGTGAGCCTTCTCACATTGGGTCCCATTCATACTTGCCACTAAGCTCATGCAAGTTTTCCTCCACTAAAACTGCGTTGTCTCATCATGAATACCACTCCTCCATGACAGCATTGTTGACTTGGTCAAATTTGACCTCTTCAACATGCATCTCCTCCAATTCACACCCAAAGGTGATTAATCCAGCTACTTGTTCTTCCTCCTTTCACATTAGGAGTGTTATTTTTCCTTCAAAAAGGGTTTTATGGGCCTCCCTACCCACTTATTCACCTACATGGTGATAAAGAAAACTATAATATTCCATTTAGATGAAGGCTAAATTTTTGGAATATTAAAGTCCTCCCCTCCAAAATGTTGCTTTTCCTCAAGCAACTATAAAGGTGGAGCAAAATTCCTCCCTTCCTCTTCTTGTGGCCTCCTCATCAATAGTTCCCACCACAACTCAACATAATCTGCAATAAATCTACCCTCCAATGGTTCCTCCCAAGTATGCAAACCCAAATGACTCACATCATGAAAAAGTGGAAGGTATAGGTGGAAACCTTCTTGATGTCCCATTGCCTCCTCAAGGTAGGAGTGAAGATAAACATAGGGAATATTATTCCCAATGAGAGTCTCCCATACCCATGCTATCATCCAAATGAAATGAGCCATTCTAGGTAGCTCGTCAAAGAAATCCTCAATCCCCGGTTTATGCAATGTATTGGGGCTGCATGGAGAGATTAGATTTTTCCACCCAAATTGTCTCTCTCTCCATTTATGGTAAGTATGGGGTTGCTACTGATCTTGGGCTGAAATGTCATGGCCTCCAAGAATTGCCCAAGTTACCCCACCAACAAAACATCCATGAAGTGCCTCCTCCAAGAACTCAATTTCTCCAAATGGCTCCTTCCAGATGTAGTGTGGCAATCATGGTTTGCCCATTGTTTCTCCTAAAACATGCAGCATGTAAAGTAGGGTGAATCATACTCCCAATGGGCACCTCCAACTCTTGTGCCACTTTCCAACAAAGCTTCCCATAAACATAATAACATCACCAACATATGGAATAAAAAAGCAATGAAAACAAGTTGCCATATGACAAACGAGAGGTGGATCATAGTTCCACATATGGAACTAGTGCAGTGCATCCCCCGCCTACCTCAAAAAAAAGAATAAAAAGTGCCCTTTCAGCCACTTTTTTGCTGCCACAATCATCCTACAAGATCGGATCATGAAGGTAAAATGTGGTGCCAATGGTGCACACCAAGAATCATGTGGCCTCCCCCACAAACCACCAATAGCATGGCCAACATCAATGCTACAAATGGCCTCAAGTACATCACCATACCATATATAAGAAGGAATAACCCTCCTTGGTACAACATGCTACTCACAAAAAGTAAAGAGGTACAAATCAGAATGCATAAATGTACCTTCTCTACTATGTACTCCGATCATTGAGCTGAAATGGCTCAACTGAAAACTCTCCCTCGCTCTCCATGAGTAGGGAAGTGGATGTGATGACCTCTCCATCACCATCTGGGCTATGCATATCTCCATATGCTGATATATATCCTATTGGATGCCCTCCCAAGTGAACTCCTCCATCAAATAATGAAATGCATCAAAGTGCATGGAAAGGAAGTCCACATGTGTTTCATGTAGTAGCTTCGTCTTGAGCTCAGAAAATATAGTCAAGAAGACTCTGCCATAAGAACAAATGACCTCATCAACCACCATGTATCTATCATCTCCCTCTAGGTTATCAAGAATCATGCAAGCACCAAGATCCTTGGAGTACTCTGCCAAAAGTTGAGACCTCCAATATGGATCAACCCTCCTAAGAGACAACGTTGAAGATCTGAAATTTGAAGCTCCCCACATGATTTTGTAATCTCCTTTGACATCCCACATGCCAAAGTCATCCTCCAAATTTCTGCCATGCCCATTATGCAGCTACTCATGCTCAAATAGAAGTGGTGACCTTTGGAAGTTGGCCTCCCATGAGAAGCTACCATCCAAAAAGAACCTCCTGATCTTGGACAATGTAAGCATGAATGGCCTCCATCTACTCCAATATATGGAGGATTACTTCCTCAAAGGAAGTACCCTCTGTTTCTCCAAATCCATGGAGCAGCTCCCTTGCACCATGGTGGTGCCTTCCTCCATCACTGCAGCAACTTTTGTCATCGCAGAATATGTAGTGAGAGTGGGTAATGCTGAAAATGGGAGAATGCCTCCCTCCTCTTTGCATCTATCCAAAACTCTCTGCGCTGTACTAGACTCCTCCAAGGTCTTCACCCCTCCATAATCTAAGAGTGGTGAACCAAATGGCAAGATTTCTTTCACCAACTCTAGATCTGGTGGCCTCCTAGGTGGAATGCCCCCATGTAGTGAGACATCAAAATCTGAAGTGGACTGTATATATGAGTGGACTTATTTGTCCCTCTCTTCACTGCGCAATACAGTCTCCTTATTTTGTGCAGAAACCTCCTGAAATAGATAAGGGTGAATGCTCATAATTCCTTGATGTTGATCCTTCTTCTCTTCTTCTCCTCCCATCTCACAATCCACAAAAACTGATACATGTTGCTCAAGAATTGTGCTTTGGTTCCCACATATTAGATCATTTGGAACTCCTTGCAAAGATACAAGGGCTCCTCTAATGGAAGCAATTGATCCCTTTCCATCTCCATGTGGTGATGGATCTCATCCTGATGGTACAATGCTGTTAGTTCTTCTTTGCTCTCCCCCTTCATCAATATTTGAAAATGCCTCATCATCAATGAGAGACCCTAGATCTTGGTCTTCCCTTGAAGGAGGAATCTCCATGTCTTCATCTATACAAGAGGGTTCTTCAAGAAGTGGGGATCTTTCCCTTGGCAAGGCATCATGTATGTTTTTATCCCCTTCAACATAAATATGGAGTGGAGTTGGAAAAATAGATCTCTCCAACTCATGCAAAGGTTTTGAGTTTTTGGGTTCAACAAAAGATTTTTCACAATGTTTAATGTCAAATCTTCTCACTAATTTCTTAGTGAACCCTGCATAAGTGTTTAAATTTGCATGATAAAATGAAGTAGAACTACAAAAACACCAATCATGGGCCATACCTTTGAGGTGTAGCGCTGCTACTCTAATGGCCTCCTTTTCTGAAACTTGGTGTAGCTGAAAATAGGAATCTAGCTCCTTCACCCAAGCCTTGGTTGTGCACTTTGTTGATCCATCAAAGTTAGATAGAAAGATTATACCTCTCCTAATTCTATTATGGTTGTTGGATCTTCTGTCTTCCTTGAGTTGGCAAAACCCTTGGAAGTCCAAGTGCTCTTTGAATCTCAAATATTGAGACTTATACTCCTGAGGATAGTCACTCAAGGTCTCCTCCCTTGGTGCATCTTCTTCCTCCATTCTTCTTGCAGTGAATGTGGGCCATAAAATGCACTGTGGATATGCATGTGTGGCTGAATTTCCACACCCATCATGTGGATATCTAGGGCTTGCTTCAGTTTCAAACCCTTTGGAATTTTTCTACACATCTCCCCTTTCATATCCTTGAGATCTTCCTTGATATTTTTCACAGTTTGGAAAAGAAGCTGGGAGATCCTCTCTTCCTTCATTTCTCCAAATAATGGAGTCATGCCTTTGTTTCTTCTGTACAACTTCTCCTTTCTATGCGAAGCTTATCCTTCTAATGGAATAATGTCTTGAATGCACAGGCTGAGCCAAGATTATGCTCTGAGACCACTATAATATCCCAAAATGGAAATAACAACAATACAAGACATAATCATGTAAAACATAGCAAATATGAACATGAAATAAGAGGGATCAATATGCAGCCATAATTTTATTATGATATCAGCAACAATATACAAAAATATCTTGAGGGTCAAGCCACTCAAGCAATAAGAAAAAGCCTCCAATGATCAAAACAATCAGCACATGAGTTGTTGCAACTGTATAGAATGACGAAGAGAAGTGACAACGTTGTCTTTATCAGTGTAGCTTCTATTTTAAACATACATAAATGAAATATGGCTGATAGAAACAAAAAATAAATGCCCAGAAAAGAAGATGTGGGCTCTAATACATGATTTCTAGCCAACCCGAAAAAGATTGCTAGAAATACCAAGAAATATACAATGTGACAAATAACCCTGGGGTTGAGATGTCACTGCAAATTGGAATTGAAGAGAATGAGGCTATGAAAGATATGAAATAATGATTTCCTCCTCCAATAGTATTCCTAAATAGAAGGCTGATCCCTCTACTCAGAAATAGACCCTCCTGATGAGCTCAATGAACCCTCCCAGCAACTGCCTCCAAAAATAACATAGTTCTGGTTTATGAATATGCTGTTAGGGATGGTAGATGGTTGGCATGATGCCAAAGATGTAAAAATATGCCCAGGAGCCCTCCTTGCCAATCCTCAAATGGAAAGGCTACCTCTCCAATGAAAACAATCCCAGAAATGGCTCTATGTGATCCTCCTTTGCTGCACCCTGCAACACAACCCAACTCTAAACAGAAATTGCGTTGTAGCTAAAGGAGGTAGCTTGGCCAGAATGCCAGAATGAGGAACTTCAGCCCAAATAACCTCTCCTTCCCTGAGGATGAGGTAGGGATTCCCGATTAGGAACACCCTTGTGTTAAATAGCACAACAACCCTGCTAAGCATCAAAGGAATGCAAATTCTAAATAGACCAATATCAAATGATAATATAAACATCCATAAAAATGGCTGTCATCCCCTCCATATATAGTATGTGAGCCTTCTCAAATTGGGTCCCATTCATACTTGCCACTAAGCTCATGCAAGTTGTGCTCCACTAAAACTGCATTGTCTCATCATGAATGCCACTCCATGACAACGCTGTTGACTTGGTCAAAGTTGACCTCTTCAACATGCATCTACTCCAATTCACACCCAAAGGTGCTTAATCCAACTGCTTATTCTTCCTCCTTTCACATTAGGAGAGTTATTATTCCTTCAAAAAGGGTTTTATGGGCCTCCCTACCCACTTATTCACCTACCTAGTGATAAAGCAAACTATAATATTCCATTTAGATGAAGGCTAAATTTTTGGAATATTACAGTTTTTGAAAGTGTGCAAGTCCAAATGCCACTGTTTTTTTACAAAAAGGCCTTGTTCAATCATACAAACTAATCATGATTGAACAAATTTTGAATTTTTTGCTGATAAGTTAGAAAATGAAGATTTTCCAAACTGTCTAAACTTGGCTTATCAATAGGAAGATATGAAAATATATTGGTTCCAATGTTCAAATATGAACCAAAAAGAAGGAGAGGGATGAATGAAAAATTCCAGATTAGAGCCCTCAGTTTTTAGCTTTACCTTTTGCAAGAATAAAATCTATGTGTAGCTTGTCTAAAATGCCACAGTTCACAAAAAATCAAACTGCTTAATCTTGATTAGGTCATGTTTTCAATTTCCTGTTGATAGATTAGAGAATGAAAATCTATCAAACTGTTTAATTTTGATGGATAAGTAGTTTAGGTAGAGAATAAAAGAGCTCATCAATCTAATCTGAGCCACTGGATGATATAAGGGTAGAAGTAGATAGTTTGTGCTTTCAAAAGAAAAGATGATGTTTAGGGTTTTCCAATCCAAATGCACCCAAATGAAGAGAAAATGTTAGGAAAATTATGATGGGTAGGTAGAGTTGATATTGGTGTAAGATCATAGCTTCAAAGAATAGGAGTAAATCAGCAGTTGAAGAAGGAGGAAATCTACCAAGCCCAAACAAGGCACTGATTTACAATTTCCAGATATGTGAACTCTGAGGTTCTTGACACCTCCTGAAGGAGCTGCCCTCCCCAAGTGGAGCCATTGTTATTCATCAGTATTTTTCACTATCTTTGGATGACTAAATATGGTTATATTTTTCTGAAAACAATATTCCTTGAATATATTGAGTTTCAAAAAACTCACTGCCTTCATTATCTTCATAATTTTTTTTTTCCTATCTATTATTTTTCCATCTCAAAGTCACCCAATTTCCCTTAAGAGACTCATTATGGGCCAATACCTCTCATTTTCATCCTTCTTTTCTACCTGAGACCTCATTTCCCCATTTTCCCCTGTCAATAAACTCCATCCTCCCTCTAGGGTTTCCTGTTGTTGACTCATTCCCATGTCCCTTTGGGCACAATAACCTATAATAATTCTCTATTTTCACTTGAAAATCTCTCAGTCAAATCTCATTCAAAAACAGGTCAAAAATCCCTCCCATTAGGTCATTAGGGTTTTGCATTTTTCAAGGTCATCCTTTCATTCTAATGAGGTTAGCACACATATGAGAAAGATTTATTATGATCACCAAGCCATCAAAGCCATTATGTCAAGCCTCAGTGAGTAAAGGAAAATCCAACTCCATGACTTCAGCAACCTACAAAGCAAAAAGTGTCAAAGAGTATTATCGAGAAAAGGAAGAAGACTTCAAAACATTAGAAAGTGGGTTTTTCAAAGCCAACACAGAGTTACACATGCCAACACATCAAATTTCGAATACAAAAAGTGTTTACTTTAGCAATTGATCAAATTTCAAAGGGAGTTGTCTTGTTCTAAGGGTGCCCAAGTCATCATCGTTCACAAGCACTAAACCCTAATTTCCTCTCCCACTGAGCTAGGGTTTGCTATGGAATCAGAGACATAAGAGAAGATAAGGAATAAGGGAGGTCATTTTAGCAAGTATAAATTCATACCAACTCATAAAAATCATGCCTCCCTCATTTTCCAAGAAATCATTCTAAGGGACAAATCATCTACCACACACAATGACAGTTTCGCTTCAAATTGTCTTTCTGAACAAACAAAGTTGAATTAAAAAAATGTAAGAGAGGTGTTTTTCAATAATAGTTCAAGGAAGAAAAACCTCTTTCATATTTTGCAAATGTATCATGGTTTGGGAGAAATGTTAAATTTACAGGTGATACAAGAGGTTTGCTGCATTTCTGGAGTGACCTTGGTAAAATCAGGTTGTCTCATAGCTGGAGTGTCCAAATGACTTGATTGATGAGTCTAATGATAACTAGATAGGAAGATATTTCCAATGAGAAATAATGATCTCAATTTTGATTTGAGGAAGGCATCCAAATGTTGTCTGCACCAGCACTCGGCATTTCTGCACCCTCATTCAACACTTTTTGACCAGTCTTGGGAGAATCAACTTTTGAATGTTCAAATCAACTCCACTAAGAAAAAAAAGGTATATTTGGAAATTGGACTTCAATATATTTCCAACGAGATATCCTGGGCTCAATTTGGACATTGGGAAGACATCAAAAAGTGGTTTTCAAGACAGTGCTGCATTTTTTCATCCTAGCGTTGCGCATTCAGCAATTGACACTGCGCATTTGCACTGGCGTTGCATGCCTGGAGCTTGGCGCTATGCCCTTGCTAGAGAAGTTTCCTAAGTGATCCATTAGCCCAAATCACTTGTAAACTTTTTCAAATATTTTCCAAAGTCCTCCAAGCACTCTTGAGGGGTAAGTACATGACATGGACTTTGATTTGAAGCTATTTGATCACTTTTAATTGAATGGAAATGAAACCCTAAAGGAAACCCTAAGTTTTAGCTTGAGATCACTATTTTATCCCTATTTTATCCTTCTTAAATAAAATCAGTCATAAACAAGGTTAATTACTTTTATTGAGGGTTTTCATTCATCTAGTTTGTCCCTTCACACATTCCCTTCACCTTTCAAGCTAGTCATCTCATCCCCTTCCCCTCATCTCATTCCCTCATCTCATTCTGTCATCTCATTTCACTTGCTCATTTCACTTCTACCCTAGGGTTTCATAAAACAGAGTCTAAATGTTTGAGGGTGAACACATTGGTGCTGAGGAACAAAGGTCAAGAAGAAATGATCATAAGGGAGGAAAAATAAACAGATTTGAACCCATCACCACAAGGGAACTAACACAACCTACCAGATCTATACCTCCATCTCAGCCCATAATGCCTACCATTTCATCACCTTAGTCCACTTCACATACTCCATCACTATCACCACCATCATCACCATTTTATGAGCAACATGAGTCACCTAGAAGAGTTGAGGTTAGCAATCCTAAAGAGGCTGAAATGAGCACAGTGGAAAATAAATATTAGAGAGGGCATAGGCAGGTGTTTGCTCCACAAATTTTGGGAGGGTCCTTGCCTTATTCACCAACAAAGCAGGTACATAAGGGCAAACAAAAGATGGCAGAACAAGATGTACATGAGGGGGCCATTAATGATGAGGATGACCTCCATGAGACAGAGACTAATTTTGACCTTGTTGATTTAGATGATGAGCATGATGATGAGGCATTCAAAATTATTTTCAAGTAGAAGGATGCCCAAATCAGTGAGCTTCAGACTAACTTAGAGAGATATAATTTTATCATTGCATACTATGAGCAAGAAAATGAACAACTCAAGACCAAGCAGGCCATCATGGAGATTCAACTTCTCAAGGAAAAAAGAGAATAAAACAAGGCAAAGGCCTTGCTTGATGAGGCCTATGAAAGGTATGGTGAAAAAATGAGGCAGAAGAAAAAGTGCCAAGAAAAATACCTAGGAGTAGAGGGCTAAAAATATCTCTACAACTAGAGAGGAAAAAGGAGGTTGAGCTTGAAAATGAGCTTACATTGAATGAAAAATTTTCTATCATTGTCAATGAAAAACAGGAAAAATGGCTTGACAGGGCCAACCAGCATCTTGAGAAGCTCCTGGAGAAGGAAAACAAGGACAATGACATATTTAGAAAGAGGGCCAAGAACTACTTCAAGAAAAACCAAATTGCAAGCTCAAAGCTACAAAAGGCCAAATCAAGACTTGAAACCCTAACCAAGAAATATGCAGGGTACATGCTTAATATTCTTGCTGAGGTGTCCCTCTAGGCCTCCAAACCATGATCAACAAAGCAAAATCCATTTTTGGCACTTTGGTGTAAATTTTGAATTTTTAACAGTTTGGCTTGTAGAAAATTGGCAAAACATGCAGCGCCACTGGCACTGTGCTCTTTTTTGGGTAATCCAAATGGAAAAAAATAAAAATTTTAATGTTCCTCATGCCAATTACATAAATCTCAAAAACATTTAGGTGATTTGGAACAAAATTGGTCCCTCAAAAGGCCAAAAACTACCAAAAAATCACCTTTCTACCCTCTTTTTGGCATTGGCACTGCACGTTTAGCAGTCATGGGAGAAGTGATTTTGACAAGAAAAATGGGCACCATTTTGAAAAGTGAAAGTAGATTTGGAAAATAGACTTAGATCACTTTCCAATGAGCTGTCATGGAGCTCCTTTTGACACGAGGAAGGACTCCAAAAGTTAGTTGCAAAACAGGTCATTTTCCCAGTCTTGGCATTGCGTGTTTGCACTGGCGCTGCGCCCCTGTACCTTGGAGTTGCGCCCCTGTAACTTGGAGTTGCGCCCTTACCAGGAGTTATTGAAAAATATATTTTGAAGAATTAAAGTCAAACATTTTCCAAAATTAGCTCAAATAGTTATGTTAGAAGTTATTTTTGCAATAAATGAGTTTTAGATATTTTTCCTTGGGCCTTGCATGGCCTCAAAGGTCAAAATGCATTAAATATGTAATGAATGACATTTGAAACCTTAGCTAGGGTTTAACTCCTCATTTTTCAGATAAATTTTGCATGTATGCTTCATAGTTTTTGTTGGTTGATTGTTGAGCTCAATATTACATAGATTTTGAGTTGTGAAGAAATTGGTTTTGGAGCTTTGTGACTGTTTTGGACTGAATATCAATGGAGCAAGCATATTCAAAGGATTCATAAACTTGTCTAAATGGTGATGTTTTCCTGATCTTGTATTTTTGTCCTTCTATTTTCCATATTGTTCATCTTTTCTCTTGCAATAGAACAGAAAATTTAGGTTAAGATACGCTGTTAGAGGCACCTTAAGTCTGTCTGCTCTTTGTTGCTCAAATTTTTTCCTTTGCTGGGTCTAACTGGAGAATTCTTAATTGCTTTATGATTCCACCTAGCTTTTTGTCTTGATAATTATTTAATAAGAGTCAAACAGAAGAATTTTATGGTATGCCCTGTCCTTTGGTGTAGCTTGAAACATTTTTATTAAGGCTTTTTCTTTGAAGTTTACTTATTAGGGTTTGGCTAAAGAAGTTTATGGTTTTCCCTGTCCTTTGGTCCATATTGAATAGTCACTTTCAAGGTATTTTAAAGTCTAATTGAATAATTTAGGAGTTCCCCGCTCTTTAATCATCACTTGTTTTTTATCTTAAATGTTTTCTTTGTCTAAAGGTAAATAGCTAGAGAATTTAGGAGTTCCCTGCTCTCTAGGGTTTGTTGGATTGTTGTCTCAAATTTTACTTGACAAAGCTAAGCCAAAGAAGTTTATGGTGTGGCCTGTCCTTTGGTTCTTTCTTAAACATAGTGATCTCAAAGACTCTTCTTGTTATAGTATATGTTAAATGATTCTTAATTTCCCTTTAAACCTACTAAATTCACAACTTAATGTTCATTTCACACCCGCATAAGCTATTAAGATCCATTTGGCTTTGTTAACTTGCCCTATGAAACACCCTTGATTTATTGTTGTACTTTTCAAGCCTTTCATAAACCCCATATCCCAATGGTTTGAATTTCTCTTACTCTATATATTCTACTTAACAAGCAACCCAACCAAACAAAACAAAACAAACAACCCTATCATTTTAACTAGCCTAAAATCAACGTCCTAAATCAAACAAGTTATATCTTTTATACAAATATAGAGAGAGCCCTCTCTGAGTCCAGGAAGGCTAGGTCCTAGGACTCCAAATTTGGTTTGATGTTACCCTTGTCTATTTGGTCTTGCCAATCTGACAAATTACAGGGACCGAACACAGAGAAAGGGAGGATGCAGATGGCCTTCCTTGAGGCTCAAATCCCAAAACCCAAATCAGCAGTAGATTACAAGAAGACAACATTTTAGTTTTACACCAAATATATCCATCCCATTGACCAAATGGAGATGCACAAACAAACTGGTGAGATGATATGTTCTACTTTAACTAATACAACTATGACTGTCTCTAAATTGCAGGTTTCACTTTCCAAGAGTTAGTCTCAACTGAAGATGGAGAAGATTTATTCTCTAGAAAAGGACACTAGGATCAAATATTTGGAAGATTTTGTTGTGAATATGGGCTATGATCTAGAAAATATCACAGTTGTAGAAAATTTTATTAAGAAAAATAATGCTAACACTGCAACATTAAGAAAGCAGTTGAAGTTGCCAGCAACTGAAGATCCTCTCACCAAATACATTGAATAGTTCGAGACACCAAAGGGATACATGATGAAATTAATTATGGAACAAAATGCTCAAATTAGAAAAATGGAGAAAGAGATGGATACAATTATTAAGGATAAAGAGCACAGTTCAAAGGTATCCATGGTTCCTCTGGATGATGTGCCTCTCACAGTAATCCCCATTACAAGAGCTGCAACATCAACTACACCTTCTTCCCAATCTGCAAATACTGTTGAGAAATTGAAAAAGGCTATTGAGAAATTGTCAATTTAGATTGAGGAAATAAAGAAGTTGTAGGGGAAATTCAAAGCTCTGCAAGATCAAAAAACTAGGAGTGAAGCTTCGCATTTTGTTGAAGCTCAGAAATCCCAAAGGCTGATAGAAAGGTTACAAAAAGCAGAAAGAGAGTCAGCTATTGGCCATACCTTGGCCCAAGCCAAGGAAAGCATATGGATGGACATTCTAAATTTTATGAATGGTATTTGGCCATGTATCCAAATTATTTTTGAGCAGAAGGACCCAATAATGAAAGCAACATAAGAAATTACAAAAGTCAGAGGACAACTGGGTGACATGCCCACTAAAGTTTCCAACATCATCAAATTCCTAAATTCAAAGAATAAGTATGAGATAGAAGACTTACGAATTGATGAACAGACTGAAACCATCTTGGAAGTCAAGAACCCGCCGCCCTTCCACTTCCACCGCGTTCATGATATGCAGAGCATCGATGCTTAGCGGCCTCGTCAATTTCTACATTCAGCATTAAGTAAATCACATATTCTTGGTAAAGCCAAAGTTTTCAAAGTACACTAAGGTAGATGAGATTTACTGGAAGGTAACCAAATTGACCATTCCAGATGAAGACAGATGGGACAAATTATGTGATTTATTATATTAATTGGTAATTCAGATACAATCACAACCAACAACGCAACAACAACAACAACAACAGGCCAGCTCACCAATAGATTCCTCCAAATCAAAGCCACCTCTCCATGTAGTTTTCCACCTAGCCTATTAGTCCACACAAAGAGATAATTTGCTTAGATTAGTGCTAAATATACACTATCAATTGAGATAGGAGTTTTTTAATTATTTTATAAATACTTCACACTTTGAAGTATTCTGGGTTGATTGTTGAATATACTTTTCTCAAAGCTATTGTAATTTTCTGGTTGATGGACTGATCAATAATACAAGGACATTCTTCACAGGATTCATGTGGTGTACGAATTGGTGATGTGCTTCTTTCGTTCATGTGTCAATTCATTGTTTCTTTCACTGTTATTTCTTAAAAAAGCTTAATTACATTACAAAAATGGTGACGAATAGGATTTGTTGAAATATGCACCCTATTCTGGATGTAATTAATTTTAATGTTTTCTTCTGAATTCAAATTAAGGAATTCTTCATTTATCCTTAGTTTCTACTGAACCTTTCTTTTCTTTTGATCCATATCATTTAAATTCTAAAAGATCCAACTAGTGCAACCTATCTTGACCTGTGAAACTCCTTTAAATTTTGATGCAAATCCAGTTAGCTTTTAGATTCCATAGCCCATTGGAATTATAAGAATTCAATCAACCAAAAAAATCCAATCAATCACAAACAAACAAACAAACATTTTCACAATCATAACTAGCCTAAACATTTACATAAAAAAAAGCTAAATTTTATAGATAGATCCCTCTCTGAAGCTGACAGGGCTAGATCCCAACTTCCAAAGTGGTTTTTATGTTTTCTTCTATGTTTACTTTCACAATCTCAAAAATTACAGAATGATAACATAATGAATAAAATTTCTCATCAACTATTTCTTGGTGTGTAGGAGATAGCAACAACTATGAATGCTTATTATGTCCTTTTCCTTCAAACTAAAAAATGAGGTTGGCATGAGTGATATATTTTATGCTTGAAGTATCAAAATTTGTTTTAGCTAAGAATTTTTGATAAACCCTGACCTTTGACCAACATTTTTGGCTTGAGTTCAAGGTCATACTCCTAAATTTTTGTTATAATATTACCTCACTATCGTGTTGAATTAAAATATATTTGACCATAGGGTCATGAACATATGCAATGATTTTAAAATGTAGGATCTAATCTCTATAATAATTTAAATAGTTTACCAAGGCATACATGTGTTTTTCCATTATGTTGCATTTAAATTTAGAGTCTTGTAATTCCCTATGAAATAATAAAATGGTTTTCTCAAGACCCTCTTTATTTTTCTATAATAATATTATGGAAATCATATATTTTGAAGTGAAGGGAAACATTATGAAGTCCTTAGACATAGTGCTTCCCTCAAAGACACTTTAATTTGAGAAATAACTTCTTTCTGATTCGATATATTTTATTTCATTTTCCTTTTTTGACATATTCATCATATCCTTGACTATTTTAGCGAAAATTGGGTTGAATCACTTGAGAAAAATCATCTTATAGAAATATTGTATTTCTTGTTTATGTCTAGGTAAAGATATTTTTCTATGGTTTCTATTTGTTTAGGGATAATTCTTCCTCCTTTGAAAACAACATGTCTGAGTATATTCCCCTTAGATATGGAAAATGACTTTTTGGGATTAAGAGAAAGATAATATTTCTTGCATTTTAGAAAGACATGTTTTAGATGTTTTTATGTTGTTTACTTGAGATAGAAAATGTAGTCATTTCATCTAGATATATTACTAAGAAACAATCATTTTTGTCAACAAATGTTATGTCCATACCTCTTTGGAAAGATAATTCAATGTTCATGAGCCCAAAGGGAATTTTTTCATACATGAATGTACCTTGAGGAGTTGCAAATGTTTTCTTATATCAATCTTCTCTTTGGAAAACTATCTGGGTTGTATCCAAAAAATCCATCCATCATAGAAATTATTTCCACCCCAATCACCCTTTGCAAGATGTGATCCATTTTAGGAAGAGGGTAGTTATCTATTAGGGATTCTCTATTCAATTTTATAAAATATACACATAATTGAATCTCTCCGTTCTTCTTCCAAACATGAATTAAGTTAGCTACCCATTCAAAATATCGTAGTGAAACAATGATTTTAGATTCAAGTAACTTTTTTATCTCATTTTCAATCATAGGTAACAATAATGGATTCTCCTATTTTAATTTTTACTTGAATAGTTTCACACCATATTTTAAAGTAATTTTATGTTTTATTTCATTTTTTTTCATTAGTATTCAAATCATCGTAGCTTCAAAGAAAAATATTAATATGTTCCATTAAAATTTTGGCTTATTTTTTTTTTCCTTTGAAGTAAAGATTTTGATAGTTTAACTAGTTTTGGATTTTCTAAATTACCAAGGTTTATTTTATTGCATTATCTAACATACAATTATGCAAGTTTTGAGAAAATATTTCGAGGCTAATGTAGAAAGGAGGGACAAGAATCTCTTCTCTTTCTAAGTAATGTCTGACATGAAATTGAGGATAATCATCCTATATGTTAATTGAATCATGACTTGTAAGATCAGATTTCTTTAGTTTGAATGTATGCCTATAAATTTATCTACCAAGTTTCTTAAAAGTTGGGATTTTATCTATTTCATTCAAAGGGACATGGAATTTTATTTTATTTAACTCATGTTATATTAAGAGAATTTGCATGTAATGGTACATTATCATCGATCTATTTATGTTGATTAACCCATTTGTTAATAATATTTGGATTATTTTCATTTGTATCATTTAGATGCATTTTTTGACTATTTTCCTGAGGTTGGGTTGCTGTTTTATTTTTTTGACTTGCTTATGGTCTTAAGTCATATTTATTTTGAATTTCCACCTCTATGGAGTTATGAAAGGACTTGTACTATAAATACCAAAGATTTATATTTTTATTATAAAAAATATCACGTTGTTGATATTCAAATTTGTTATTATATGAATAAGCACATTCTTCATCTAGCCAAGTCACCTCAGGATATTCATTTTCATAAATGAACAATCCTTTATTGGCATTACCATTGTCATAACCCTCTAGTGCATTGGAATTTTTTCTTAGAAGGCGTTGAAGGGGAGGATATTCAACTCTTATATATCTTTGCGAGAGTTGTATATTATATGGTCTCCTATAAGGATTTTGATTCCTTAAGGAAGAAAATATGTTTCTTGATCATGCATTGTTTTGGGAAAAGTTACGTTGAGGGGCATGTTTGTAGGTGGTTATCCACCAACCTTATTTCCCATTTCAAGCTTCTCACTTTTACTAGTTATATATTTTATAATTTTCACCATTTCCTCAATTTTTTTTTCTTGAGGAATTTTGGAAGTATAAGCTTGTTGAACCTTTAGTTAAACTGAGAGGGGGGGGGGGGGGAATCAGTTTAACACATTCATGAGCTTTTAAAACTTTTCATCAAGCTTATTTACAACTTAATTTCATAATCAATTTTATATGTGAACAGTCTTAATATGTGAGCAGCAAGTATTAAGATAATGTGACACCAAACTTATTATGAGAGCAGAAAGTATCAAGCAGATTGGATAGAACATATCAACACATAGGCATCACACACAAAGAAAGTAGATATAACTGGAAACCCATAAAGGGAGAAAACCACATCTTATTATTTTTGTGATGCAAAGGCAAGCTCCAACTCCCTGTCACCATTGATTTTTTGTAGGCACCAACCCACAGGAGGCTCCAACCTCAATTCTGCAAGCTACAACTTGCAAGGAAGCTCCAACTCCCATCAATTTTCTGCAGGCACCAACCTACAGGAGGCTCCAACCTCAGTCAGCTACAAATGACATCTATCAAGCTACAACTTGACAGGGAAGCTCCAACTTCCTCATTTTATCAAAAGAAAACATTTTCTGATTTACCTTGGATATCAACTCTGTTCTGTACCTTCTTCTGTGCTGTCCTCTAGTCTTCAAATCTGTCTTATAGCATCTCTTTCTGCTCCTCCTTCTTCTTATCTTCTCTGCCTCAATTCTTCATACTGTGCCTTCTCTAACCTCTTTCTGCATATCAATGTGATATCCTTTATACAGTTTACCTCATAACTGTTCGTATTCCACAGGGAATTTAAAGTGAATAGCCCTGACTCTTTGCCTTCTGCCTTCTCACTTCTTTATCCAGCTCATTCAGAAAACTACAACAATTTGTACAACTTTCAGTTTTACAGTGGAGTTTTGTTTCCTACAGAGACTTTATAGTGCATCACAAACAATATAAACCAATTAAAACATTTACATTTAGTTACAATGTGAATTCCAACTCAATCCATTCAGCCTTTTGGATCACTGCATGTTGTCTTTTCTGTAGCTGTCTCTGTCTTTTTCCTCTCTGTATGCTTTT
The DNA here is from genome assembly GCA_034641835.2 of Pinus albicaulis. Lineage (NCBI taxonomy): Eukaryota > Viridiplantae > Streptophyta > Pinopsida > Pinales > Pinaceae > Pinus > Pinus albicaulis. The sequence continues at coordinate 1,467,727,655 of CM076581.1, forward strand.
CTGTTCACTACTGTTGCATAACTCCTGCATATATTTAACTGCGCCTTTTATATAATGCAAATCAACTCTCGGAGTAATAATAAAAGACCTTTTAACATATAAAATTCCCTTTCGGGCCCACCAGATGAACTTTTCTTATGCTCCGATGCGATGAGCCTTCTCCAGAGTTTTTCGATTGCGATTGATCGCAATCGAAAAGTTCATTAACTTGTTCCGCTGTGTTGGCTTGTTCTGATGCAATTGCTTCCTTTGCGGTGGTTCCGATGCTATGATCGCAATCATAACTTTCAATGGTATTGTGCCACTGCTCCTTTTATTCCAATGCGATGGATTACTATTCACTGATAAGAGTAAATATATATCTCTTGTTTCATATATATATATATATATATATATATATATATATATATATATATATATATATATATACTTGCTGCTTACTTTCGTTTTACTCTTCAATTTTGGTTATTTGATTTCCTCCGAAGCGATTAGAAAAGGCCCCACCATGTAATCAAACTATTCATATCCACCGTCCATCATTCAGCAAATCCGAAAGCTATCATCCAATCGCTCAATCGCAATCGGAACTTTCAATCTGTTCGTCACTCTTTCACCTCTGATGCAATGAATTACTTCGATGCACTTTAAACCGGAACTCAAACACATATGAGTCACCATTTATAACATATCGGGTCCGCTTCTTTATCACAATCGCAATCGCAACCTTTATTAACATGTTCCGTTGTTATGTTTTTCTCCGATGCAATGGTTCACTGTTCACAGATATATGTATATATGTGTATTGTTTCATATATATACTTTTCCACTTCAGATTTTATATATCCTTCAGCTTGGGTTAAGATTCTCGGAATAAACATTATATCAAGTCTTGACTAATTAAACCCAAGACTAATATATATATTTATATAACCTTTCGAGTTCCATAGTTTTTATTAACGCCCACTCACAACATAGACTTAGCCATGCAAAACATATTAACATTTGGCTAACAAACAACCATTGCATCACATACACTTCATATCTTTTCTTGGGCCCACATCTCTATTCACCCAAGATATCAAAACATAACACACACACACACACACACACACACACACACACACACACACACATATATATATATGTGTGTGTGTATTCCCTAATCAAATGTTAATAAACATTAATAACCCTAAGGCTTATATCAAAACCATGTCAATGTATATGCTTCGTTCCTATCCTTCACTGTGCTCCTACTTAATTTTTTTATTTTAACTCGCCTTGGTTATAATGATATTATAATGTAGTGTTTAAGGCTTGATTACCTCTCGTTTATCCACAACATAGTCGGGGTCCAAAATTTATATATATATATATCAACCATTCAACATTTTCTCTAATGGTTAATAACTAACCATTAACGCAACAATTCAACTGGGCCCACCGCAACTTATATCCACATATACAATGTTTTATATGCACAACCTTTGTGGTATTTCATATTCACACTGCTATATTGAAATATATTACCTCCTCTGTCATGCATTATAGAAAAACCCTTTGGAATTACCGAAGTGATAACATATATAATCATTTTCGAGCCCACCTTCCTCCACACTATATTGATACTACATTTTATATCAACCTTGATGCATAAACAAGATCTTTCAAACATTATACCACGACTTGAATTAAAACCGACTTTCGGGCCCACAATGCATTGTTACTCACCTTCCGCCTATTTATTAACTTTTATAATACACACAATAAACTGAAATTCGCATAATACTTGGCCCCGCAGCAATGAATGTAGGTCCCACAGCCTCAGTTCTCTTCCCCGTAACTTCTCTTCTGATTGGACGGTCAATCTACTCTCGCGCTCCAACTGAACTTTGGGCACACATCTGATGGACGACACGCAATATCGTGCAAATTAGATGCAAAAAACATAATTCTAAAAAATTACGTGATGGAAATGGTTTTGGAAAACCACCTTAGGACACACGTCAAACAGAGGCTTATATCACGTTCAAAAAGGTGAATTCTGCTTACCACTCATGAACTGCGCGAACTGGCTAGTTTCTTCAACTCCGGATTTACTATTTATTCAAGGTTCCGCTCTTGACTCAGGGTTCCGATTCTAATGATTCCTCTTCAAAGTTTATTTTTCCTCCATATTTCGCTTACATGCACAGTTTGTGTATTAACCCTGCATTATAACTAGAGTGTATATTTATCAATTTATTCCTTTTGCCTTTCGGTTCCGCTCGTTTTGCATGGTTCCACATCTTCTATTTTCATTTCACTGTGGATTTGTTAACGGCTCAGCCTCGGATACATTTCTTTGTAGCTTCCACCTCTCCCCATCGCCTATAAAGCCTTCCATTATATTCTTTGTCTCTGTGCATGACTGTTTCACTGTACTCTCTGCAACCTTTCTCTACTGCTCGACCCTCTCTACAGTTTCTTTGTATTCTCTGCATCCTGTCTCTGCTGCTTGACCCTCTCTGACCATTTCTTTGTATTCTCTGCATATTCTGCAGCCTGGGCTGCTTCAAATGGCCCTGCTTTGCAGCTTCTCGACCCTCTACATCCTCTTCAGATCTCTCTTGCCTTTCTGCTACTACTCTACCTCATTTGCTCTCTTTTCCTTTCAACAGTCTTATTTTGCTATCTCTCTGATTCTATGCTGTCTCCTTTTCCATCTCCTTTTCCATCAATGAAAACATTTCCAACAGTCTCCCCCTTTGGCATTGATGGCAATACACTTCCTCTGCTTGCCTTTTAGGACCCTTTCTTCTATTTCTTGCTTTTCCTCCCCCTTTGACATCAATGGAAAAGGGTTGCCCATTTCCCAGTGTGATTTTAAATATCGTCCATGTTACTCTGATCTTGAGGACTTGTTTCATGCCCTGGTTAGTTGCTCTGGCTCTTTTGTGACTCTCTTTGTTGACTGATCTCCCCCTGGAATGATGTCTTCTTTTCTGTTCTCCCCCTGGAATGATGCTTTCTCTTTATGTCAGAGAGTACATTCTGCAGATACTACCCCTAGTTTGTCTCTCAGATATTTGAATGGTTCTCTAGCAAGAGGTTTTGTGAATATATCAGTTGTTTGTTCTTTTGTTGGCACATATTCCAACTTCACTACCTTCTGTGCTACTTGTTCTCTGAGGAAATGGTACTTGATTGGGATGTGTTTAGTTTTTGAATGAAGTACAAGATTTTTTGATATACTTATTGCACTTGTATTATCACATTTGATAGAGATAGGTTCATTAATGCTTACCTTCATGTCTTGGAGGGTTTGTTTCATCCACATGACTTGTGTGCAACATGCTACTACTGCTATGTATTCTGCTTCTACTGTAGATAGAGAGATAGATGTTTGTTTCTTGCTTAGCCATGCCACCAGGCTCTTTCCCAAATAGAATGCACCTCCACTTGTGATTTTCCTGTCATCCACACAACTGGCCCAATCTGCATCTGTATATGCTATCAAAGTGAAGCTCTTGTATTTTGGATACCATAGTCCATACTGTGCAAATCCTTGTAGATATCTGAATATTCTTTTGACTTCTAGAAGGTGATTTTGTTTTGGTGCTGCTTGATATCTAGCCACAAGTCCTACTGCCAACATAATGTCTGGTCTAGATGCTGTTAGGTATAGAAGACTTCCTATCATGGATCTGTAAATTCTTTGATCTATATCAGTAGATCCATCATCAGCACATAGCTTGCATCCAATGATCATGGGAGTTGACATAGGTTTGCAGTCTTCCATTTTGAAATTTTTCAACATCTCTTTTAAGTATTTTTCTTGTGAGATAAATGTACCTGTGTTCTTTTGCTGAATTTGAAGTCCTAAGTAGAAGGTGAGCTCTCCAATCATAGACATCTCAAACTTTGATTTCATTTCTTCAGCAAATCCTTTTGCTAACTCATCTTTGTTGCTTCCAAACATGATGTCATCAACATATAATACAACAATCAGGAGTTCATTTTCACTGGCATTTATGTATAGATTGTTGTCTACTCCTCCTCTCTTAAAGCCTTGTTTTTGCAAGTACTTATCCAACCTTGAATACCAAGCACGAGGAGCTTGTTTCAGTCCATATAAAGCCTTCTTTAGTCTACACACATAGTCTTCTTTATCTGTTAATGAGAATCTTTCAGGTTGTTCCATGTAGACTTCTTCTTCTAGATCTCCATTCAGGAAGGCAGATTTCACATCCATTTGATATACCTTGAAGTCATGGTAGCATGCAAAGGCCAAAAACATTCTGATGGCTTCCATTCTGGCTACAGGGGAAAATGTTTCATCATAAAAAATACCCTCAAATTGTGAATATCCCTTGTAGGCAAGTCTGGCTTTATTTTTGATTACTTGTCCTTGTTCATTCATCTTATTCTTGAATACCCATTTTGAGCCTATGACATTTTTCTCAGTCGGTCTTGGAACTAATTCCCAGGTATTGTTCTTCTCAATTTGGTCCAATTATTCATTCACACAATTCACCCAATACTTGTCCTTGCTGGCTTCTTCAAACTTCTTTAGCTCTATTTGTGATAACATAGCTAGGTATACCTCTTCTGTCTGTTTAGTTAGTTGTCTTCTTGTCTGGACTGCTACACTCTTGTCCCCAATGATTTTATCTTCTAGATAGTTCTTTTGAGTGTATATTGAGGGGCCTTTTGAGCTCATATCAGTATCTTCTGTTGTCTTTCTTATTTCATCATCATCTTGGTTCTCTTCTTCATGATCTTCTGGAGGATTGTTGTAACCTGTACTTCTTGTCTTGTTTGGTAGTTCTTCATCAAATCTTACATCAATGCTTTCCAAAATTTTTCGAAGTGTTTTGTTGTAGCACCTGTAACCTTTACTCTTGGATGCATATCCTAAAAATATTCCTTCTTCTGCTCTTGCATCAAACTTCCCCAGATTTTCATCATTATTCTTCATGTAACGCTTGCTTCCAAAGAATCTAAAGTGCTTGATTGATGTTGGTTTACCATGCCATAGTTCATAAGGTGTCACTGTTTGGTTTAAATGAGCTTTGTTTAGAACATGCACAACTGTGTGTACTACTTCTACCCAAAAGGTTTGGGGAATGTTACTTTCTTGCATCATGTCTTTGGAAATTTGTTTTACAGACCTGTTTTTTCTCTCTGCCACTCCATTCTGTTGAGGTGTCCCTGCAATAGTAAACTATTGCTTTATCCCATGTTCATTGCATAGGTCTGCAAAATCATAGTTTGTGAATTCACCTCCTCTGTGTGATCTGATGCACTTTAGCTTGCATCTTGTTTGATTTTCTGCCAATGCCTTGAATATCTTGAATTTCTCAAGTGCTTCAGATTTATATTTGAGAAATGCAACCCATGTCATTATGGAGAAATCATCTATTATCAACATGAAGTAGGATTCTCCACTTGGTGTTTTAGTTCTTGAAGGTCCACACAGGTCCATGTGTACAAGCTAAAGTGGCCTACTTGTTTATAGCTCATCTTTGGTCTTAAAGGATGTCCGGGTATGTTTTCCCAATTGGCAAGATTTACATACGGTATTTGAAGGATTCTTTATTGTTGGCATATCTCTGACTACTTTCTTCTTGCTCAGTCTGATGATATGGTCGCAGTTAAGATGTCCCAATCTCCTGTTCCATAACCATGACTCCTCAAGTTTGCTAAGGTGGCATGCTTCATTCTCTTCTTTCACTATGTAGACATTACTCTCTGTTCGAACACCTTTGATCAGAGTCTTTCCTATGGTGCTTGATCTGACTTCACAGTCTTGTGCTCTAAAAAGAACTTCACAGCCTTTATCACACATTTAACTGACACTCAGCAAATTTGCTTTCAGCCCATCCACAAATAGTACAGCTTGGGCCTTTCCTCTACCATTATCTAGACTGATTGGGCCTTTTCCTTTGATTTTCCCTGCTTTGTCATTGCCAAAAGTAACATTTCCAGATTTCTTTTCATCAAAGGTTATAAACTTGCTTCTATCTCCAGTCATATTCTTTGAGCAACCACTGTCCAAATACCATTGGCTTTTCAAGTCTTGAGCTGTTAGAGCTAGGTCACATTTATTCACCTTCTTTTTCCACTGCATGCATCCTTTTTTTTTGGTACCTTTTCTGAGATGATGACCCACATTCTCTGAGAAGACATTTGGAAGGCATATGTCCAATTTTATTGCATACACAACATTTAATCATATTTTTAGCAGAATTATGAGTATGAGTAAACTCTCCATGATTCATAAACCTCCTTGAGGTTTTGAACATCAGTCTGTGTCCATATTTTCTGCATTCTATGATTTTATGGCCAAATTTCTTACAGTAAAAACAGTATCCATAGAAACAATTTGTATACCTGATGAAAGGTGGTCTTCTCCATTTGTTTGCTTGAGATAATATCTTCACTGTTTTCATCCTTTGCTGGTTTGAATTAATCCTCCTTGTATGAAAGTATGCAACAATATGTCCCAGCTTGTGGCAGGCATAACAGGTGGCATTTTTCATTGGAGGGAAGAATCTCCTTTGATGGCTTCCAAATTTGACATACTCAGGGGTATATGAGCCTTTTTCTATTGGCTAAGTATTTATTTCATTCTTTGTTATTAGAGGTTCCTTCTGGTTTCTGTCTCCTTCATTGCATGTTTCTTCTTCTGTAGGAATCATCTGAGCTGCTTCATCATCCTTATTTTATTTTACAAAAATAATATTTTTGTTTTCCTTTACTTGATTCTCCTTCATAGCCTATCCCAGTTTTTATCAGAGGAGATCTTTGAGCATCCATAATTTCATTCAACTTACTAGAGCTTGTCATTTGAGAAGAATTTATTGACACTTTCTATTGAGAATTTTCTAATTTCTTCCTCAGGCATACTACTTCTTCTTCCAATTTCTCTTGTTCCTGAATTTTATCCTTAATTTGCTTCAGTAACATGTCTTCTACCTTCTTGGCTTCTTCAAGCTCTACTTTCAGCTAAATGAGAACTTTTGAATTTTTTTTTCTCTTACATACTTGAGGAGAATGTCTTTCTATTTTCTGCACTTCAGTTTGAGTCTGTCAATCTCCTCCAGGGCACTTCTTAGCTCCCCCTCAAGATCAACTTCACCTTCTTCTTCATCTTCTAGAAGGAGTCCTTCAAGTTATTCTATGGCCATCAATATAAATTCAGAGGTTCCTTCTTCACTTGAGGGTTCATCTGAGTCTTCAGATGCACTACTGTCTTATTGAGCATAGAAAGATTTTATATTGAATTTCTTTCCTTTCTGCCAATTCTTTGATATAGTTTTCTCTGATTCTTGAGCCTGATTCCTTGTTTCCTTATGAGGACACTTAGCAGCATAGTGTCCAACTCTTCCACAGTTAAATAATTTAAATGGAAGTTTACCTTTATATTTACCTGAGCCTCTATCTAGTTCCTTGACAAATTTGGCCTCTTCTTCATCAGAGCAAGAGCATATATATTCCTTTCCTTCTTTCTTCTTCTTTGTCTTAAAGGCTGCCTCCATCACATTTGGCTTCCTCTGTGGCAGTATCATCTCATAGGATTTTAGATTTCCAAGTAACTGGTTCATGGTCAAGGTTTCCCAATCAGCTATTTCTTCTATGGCAGAAACCTTGGGGTTAAAGCTGGGTGGAAGAGATCTCAGAATCTTTTAAACAATTACAACTTCTTTTATGGTTTCTCCTAGAGCTTTCATGTTATTCACAATTTCTTCAACCCTTAAAAAGAAGCTGGCAATGTCTTCATCATCATTCATTTTTAAATTTTCAAACTGGGCTCTATAGACTTGAAGTTTGGCTATCTTCACCTTTTTGTCTCCCTCATGGATTTTTTCTAGTGTATCCCACATTTCTTTGGCAGTCTTGCTATGCATTACTTTGATAAATTATGCCTCACACAGTCCATTTAATATTTCATTCATGGTCTTTGCATTAGCTACAAAGTCTTGTTTAGATTATTTCTCCAAGTCAGTTTCCTTTGGGGCATATCCAAATTCCACAGTAGCCCAAACTTCTATTCCTAGAGACATTATGTATGCTCTCATTCTGATTTTCCAGAAGGAATAATTAGCACTGGTGAAAAAAGGGGCTTTATTGGTTGAACTTCCTTCTTGACTAGCCATCCTGGGGATCTAGGATCTCCTTTCAGTTGTTAAACTGATACAAAAGGAACTTGCTCCGATACCAATTGTTGAACCCTTAGTTAAATTGAGAGGGGGGGGGGCGTGAATTAGTTTAACACATTCATGAGCTTTTAAAACTTTTCATCAAGCTTATTTACAACTTAATGTCATAATCAACTTTATATGTGAACAGTCTTAATATGTGAGCAGAAAGTATTAAGATAATGTGACACCAAAATTATTATGAGAGCAGCAAGTATTAAGCAGATAGGATAGAACGTATCAACACATAAGCATCACACACAGAGACAACATATATAAGTGGAAACCCATAAAGGGAGAAAACCACATCTTATTATTATTGTGATGCAAAGGCAAGATCCAACTCCCTCTCACCACTGATTTTCTATAGGCACCAACCCATAGGAGGCTCCAACCTCAATTCTGCAAGCTACAACTTGCAAGGAAGCTCCAACTCCCACCAATTTTATGTAGGCACCAACCTACAGGAGGCTCCAACCTTAGTAAGCTACAATTGACATCTATCAAGCTACAACTTGATAGGGAAGCTCCAACTTCCTCGTTCTATAAAAAGAAAACATTTGCTGATTTACCTTGGATATCAGCTCTGTTCTGTACCTTCTTTTGTGCTATCCTCTAGTCTTCAAATCTGTCTTATAACATCTCTTTCTGCTCCTCCTTCTTCTTATCTTCTCTGCCTCGATTCTTCATACTCTGCATTCTCTAGCCTCTTTCTGCATATCACTGTAATATCCTTTATACATTTTTCCTCATAAATGTTCGTATTCCACAAGGAATTCAAAGTGAATAGCCCTAACTTTTCGCCTTCTGCCTCCTCACTTCTTTATCCAACTCATTCAGAAAACTACAGCAATTTGTACAACTTTCAGTTTTACAGTGGAGTTTTGTTTCCTACAGAGACTTGCCAGTGCATCACAAACAATATAAACCAATTAAAAACATTTACATTTATTTATAAGGTGAATTCCAACTCAACCCATTCAGCCTTTTGGGTCACTGCGTGTTGTCTTTTTTGTAGCTGTCTCTGTCTTTTTCCTCTCTGTATGCTCTGCTGTTCACTGCTGTTGCGTAAATCCTGAATATATTTAATTTCCTTTTTAATACAACGTAAATCAACTCTCGGCGTAATAATAAAGGCATTTTTAACATATAATTTCCCTTTTGGGCCCACCATACGAACTTTGTTTTATGCTCCGATGCGATGAATCTCCTCCAGAGATTTCCGATTGCGATTGATCGCAATTGCAAACTTCATTAACCTGTTCTGCTGTGCTGCCTTGCTCCGATGCGATTGCTTCCTTTGCGATGGTTCTGATGTGATGATCGCAATCGGAAATTTCAATGGTATTGTGCCACTGCTCCTTTTATTCCAATGTGATGGATTATTGTTCACTGATAAAAGTATATGTATACACACACACACACACACACACACACACACACCACGTTAATATATTTTTCCTCTTCAGCCTTGATTATTTCATTTCCGTCGATGCAATTAATCACTGTGAATCCAACGGTTGCCATTGACTGGGATTGGACAGTTGCGATCTAATCTCACCATCGAAATCGCATGGTTCAATGATCCACTGTTCTGTTTTACTCCGATGCGATGAATCACTTTGATGCCCTTTGAACCAGAACTCAAACACATAAGAGTCACCATTTATAACATATCGGGTCCGCTTCTTTATTGCAATCACAATCACAACCTTTATCAACATGTTCCGCTATTATGTTTTTCTCCGATGCGATGGCTCACTCAAGCTCACGTATATATATATATATATATATATATATATATATATATATATATATATATATATATATATATATATATATATATATATATATATATATATATATATATTGTTTCATATATATCCTTTTCCGCTTTACCTTTTATATATCCTTGAACTTTGGTTAAAATTCTCGGAATAAACATGCATTCAACTTTTCTTTTTACATGGGGGCCCACACTACACATATACTCCGCCTCTTTTATATTTCCATTCGTAAGGTCCACATTCAAATATTATAAGTTCTTCAACCTTGTTTTAATCCACAACTCGGACTCAAACCCCAACAGATAACATATATAGATATATATCCTCCGTCAACATTATATCAAGTCTTTGAATCAGACTTAAACCCAGCACTAATATATATATCTATATAAATTTTTGGGCCCCATATTTTATTTAACGCTTCCGATCACAATCATAGACTAAGCCATGCAACATATTAACATTTGGCTATCAAACAACCATCGCATCACATACAATTTCCTATCTTTCTCTTGGGCCCACATCTCTATTCACCTGCATATCAAACATAACACACACACACACACACATATATATACCGTCATATATATGTATTCCCCAATCAAATTTTGTAAACATTAATAACCTATGGCTTATATTAAAATCATGTCAATGCATATGCTTCGCTCCTACCCTTGTGCTCCAGATTTAATTTAACTCACCTTGGTTATAATAATATAATGCAGTGTCTAAGGCTTGGCTTACCTCTCATTAATCTGCAACATATTCGGGGTCCACAATTTATATATATATACATATGAACCATTCAACATTTTCTTTAATGGTTAATAACTAGCCATTAACGCAACAATTCAACTGGGCCCACCGCAACTTATATCCACATATACAATGTTTTATACATGCATCCTTTGTGATATTTCATATTCAAAATACTATATTCATATACATTACCTCCTCCGTCATACATTACCTCCTCTGTCATACACTATAACAAAACCCTTTGGAATTACCCACGTGATAACATATATAATTGTTTTCGGGCCCACATCAACTTATGTCATACCTTTGTGCACTTTCAGTCATGATCCAACATTGGATATGTTCTCGCGCTCCAACTAAACATTGGACCCCCATCTGATGGATGACGCGCAATATTGCGTTTTTCTTTGGCCCGAGGGTTAACACATAAAAATTGCGCGATGTAAGTGGTATTCAAATACCGCCCAAGGACACGTGGCGAGCAACGACCCTAATCGCATTTTTTCACAAAAACTTTATACCACTTATGAGCTGCGTGAACCCGCTGGTTTCTTCAACTCTGGATTTACTATTTATTCAAGGTTCTGCTCTTGACTCAGGGTTCTGGTTCTAATGATTCCACTTCAAAGTTTATTTTTCCTCCATATTTCGTTTACATGCGCAATTTGTGTATTAACCCTGCATTATAACTAGAGTGTATATTTATCAATTTGTTCCTTTTTCGTTTCAGTTCCGCTCGTTCTGCATGGTTCCACATCTTCTGTTTTCATTTCACAGTGGATTTGTTAATGGCTCTGCCTCAGATACATTTCTTTGTAGCTTCCGCCTCTCCCTATCGCATATAAACCCTTCCATTATATTCTCTGTATTCTCTATCTCTGTGCATGACTGTTTCATTGTTTCACTGTACTCTCTGCAACCTTTCTCTGCTGCTCGACCCTCTCTACAGTTTCTCTATATTCTCTGCAACCTGTCTCTGCTGCTCGACCCTCTCTGACCGTTTCTTTGTATTCTCTGCATATTCTGCAGCCTGGGCTACTTCAAATTTCCCTGCTTTGCAGCTGCTCGACCCTCTACATCCTCTTCAGATCTCTGCTACCTCTCTGCTACTACTCTACCTCTTTTTCTCTCTTTGCCTTTCAACAGTCTTATTTTGCTATCTCTCTGCTTCTATGTTGTCTCCTTTGCCATCAATGACAACATTTCCAATAGAGAACCCAAATATTTCCATGTAGTTGAGGACATATTACTAACTGAGGCAACTTCATCAATAATTGTGCCCGGTACAACCATATTGCAGGCCTGTAAAGTGATCTCAAAGGGAATGTAAGAAGGAAGACCATATCATGTGAATCGACTCCAATCAAAGGAAGCGACCAAACTACATGGAGGGGGTTCCGTAAGAATAAGAGGATTATCCCCTTGCATTACGAGAGCGGAAAGACCATCCTCCTGAACTCTGGAAATGCAGAATGAGGATCAATTTTTGGGACTGTGGTGACGGGAGTTGAAGGACCACCCTCCTGGATCATGGAAATGGGAGGATCAGCCTCTGCTCTCGGAGAATCATAGGAAAAAAATAAATTGACTGGGATGAGGCCCACTCTCGACGGAAAAGACCTGATGGACAGGAGGTGGAATCAGGTCGACCTTTTTCTCAACCAGTGAGTGGTTGGAAATGGACTCGAGAGAATGAATTTCAGAGAGAGTGGAATCAACCAAATATGAAACCCGATCAATGGGTTGATCAAATATTGGAGGACTCGAAGAAAAATTATGGTAACCAATGGGAAGACAAAACTTAGAAGTAGAAAGGGTATCCAATACTTTAGAAGCTTCATCCATATATAGACAGAGGTGAATGGGATGGTTCCCTTCACATAACCTACAGGGAAATTTGATCTTACCCTGTTAATTATGAGTCTCATTATCTTTAGCTGAAGGCAAATCATCAACATGATGCTCAAAGGTTGATCATGAAGGATGAATCGGGCCAACGGACCACACTTTTAGCACCTTGGGAATACCAGGGAAATAACGAAGAAGGTGGTCACCCTCACATAGCTTGCAAGGGAATTTGACTCAGCGAGATGGAGTGGGAGGTTTCTCGATATTAGTTGCAAGGGTAGAAATAGTTGTTGATTTTACCCTAGCTTATTTTCCTTCTTCTTCTTCGACTTCTTCTTCTTCTTCTTAGCCACCTAGTTACTAGAATCCAGAATTTCACCAGGAAAAGAGGAAAAGAAGGTGAGGGGTCAATCTTAAGATCAACATGGGGTTGAAATGGTTCAGGCGGAGGAGAACTTGGTTGGACAGAGGTTGGAACACTCGGGACCACTGAGGTTGAAAAAAACCAAACGGGTAAACAAACATTAAGAATACAATTATGTTTTGAACACTTTGTAACGAAATTCCTCATAAGGCTACAAGACATATGAGTTCAAGCACAAAGAGGACTTCCAAAACGTGGGCTAAAAACAAGGCATTCATTATCTTTTACATCAAGCAATCATAGAAAGAATAGTTTTCAGCTGAACAAATGAGTAATGTAATCTATTCTCACAAGAGAAAAAACAAACTAAATGAACTCGGACATACACTTGAGACTTGATCACTCAATCAAGTAAAAATAAAAAGGAAATCAACTAGAGATAGCTCACCAAGAAAGGAGACTGACTCAATCAGCATGGCGATGTCCTGCAAAGCATGCAACCAGGAAATTGATGCACAATCCTAGAAAAACCTAGGATGTAGGATGCACGCCCCAACAGAAAGGAAAAAAATACACCAAAAACCCAAGCCAATGAGCCAATCAAACCCACTTGGGTGAAGGGGAGAAAATCTAAATCATGCAGAGAAAAAGACCGGAAGGGCAAGACACACTGGTGAAAGACTTAGGGAAAAACCTTAATTTTTCACACACACTGGAATTGGTGCGACTTTAGGGGCTGAAACTAGTGCCAACGGCCCGATGGTGCGGCTTTATAACTAACAAATAGTGCCAATCGATGTGGCTGTGAGAAAAATAAAAGCACCAATTCTTGAAAAAGAAAAAAAATAAAGAATTTCTCCTAATCAAGACCAGGCTCACCACTTCAAGCAAAAACTAAAAGATTGTAATTGATGAAAAACATAGGAACAAACAGGGAAATGATTGTTTGAATAAACTCTTTGAATGAATAAGACCTCAAAGAGTGACAAACTCAAAGGAAACTCCCCAATGGAGTCACCAATTTTTTGTGCAGGTAAATCCCCTCTACGGACAGAGGCGATCCCTCTAGCCCTAGGGTGGGTCTAGAAACTACGGGAACATACTAACATCTACCTTCCTTGATTGTAAATGAAATTCAAAGCAGGGAAGATGACCTACCTTCTTCTGATGCTATGTTTTCACCTTCCGTCGAAGCTTCTTGATCTATCGTTCTCCTCAAGATCCATACACACTGCTACCAACGTCCGATTACCTGTACAGACAGTTGAGACACCAAGACAAGCGTAAAATCATGACAAACATGAAACAATTCTAACTGATCAAGGAATGCTATAAATATCATCATAAATGTAAACAAGAGTGGAAGATAAACATCAGTTGCATTTTATTATGATAAATACAAGGGGAGTTTACAACCAAGCATTGATGTTGAGGCTCTCCTTCGATAGGTCCGTATCCAATCAAGTTTGCAATGCCCTCATACACAAAGGTCCAAGATCTCACTATGTTCATAACACACAAAAAAAATCACACTCTGCTCTATTCTCCCGAAACTATGATTGTTTGTCCTCTCTAGCTAACTCTAACTCTCTAACTAAGGTAGTAGAGGTGAAAGAGGTATCCTTATATAACAATGGAGGAGGAGATTATGGGCCCTCAAATAATGGGAAAAGAGATTATCCTTTGGAGTAGTACCGATTTCTTAGGAACAAGAAGCCCAAAGGGGAATCCCTTGGCCATATCCTCAAAACAAACTTCTAGCTCGCCGCCTCGCGAAGCTTCCAGTCGTGGAAACTTCGTTTCTATTTTTAAAAAAATTCCAAAATAGGATCGGCGTGGGTCAGAAATTAAGACAGAGCACCGATCAACGCGGGTCCTAGTGCAAATATATGCTATCAGCACGGGTTAGACACTGAGGCAAATCACCGACCTTGAAAACTAGGTTTTTATAAGGATCTTCCAGAAAAGTTGTAAAGGGAGATGAATTGGTAGACAAAGTGTGGTTCAGGCGTATGTATTCCATGTTTGGAAAGTACACAAGGGTCACTATATGGGTCCTCTAGTAACAAGAATAGGGAGTACAGGGATAGTGAAAAATTGTTGTGTAACATAGATTAAATTCGCTTGTGAGCATAGATTACATTGCTCATTGTTCAACTGAAAAGTCTTATTTCTATGATTGCTTGATGTAAAAGGGAATGAATGCCTTGTTTTGAGCTCACACTTTGGAAGTCCTCTTTGTGCTTGAAATCATATGTCTTGTAGCCTTTTGAGGAATTTCATTATAAAGTGTTCTAAATGAGCTTGTATTCTTAATTTTTGTTGCATCCTTTTTGCATTAAGGAAATTTGCGTTCTTTTAGTTTTCGTATCAAAGTTTGCTTTTCGTTAAAATGTATTAGATCAAGTTGCATTACATGTTCGACATTGGGTTCAACACTCCCTGTGTGTTTCGCGACATGGAATAAACGCCTCTCATGGATCCTACCACTAGCGATTGTAGCGGAGACTAATGCCTGCGTGTTTTGGTCTAATGGCAATCGTGATTCCAACAAGTGGTATCAGAGCGATAGGTCTCGAGTTCGAAACTCACTCGGCTCGCGTTGGGGGGGAGATTGTTGGACATTGGGTTCAACGCTCCCCGTGTGTTTTGCGACATGGACTAACCACCTCTCGTGCATCCTAACTCTGGCAATTGTAGCGGAGACTAATGCCTACGGGTTTTGGTCTAACGGAAATCGTGATTCCAACATTGAAAAGTCATGTTTGAAATTTATCATTGAACTTACATTACATTGTTTAATGATTTAAAGCTAAAAGTCACATTGAGTGCATTCTCTTTCATTAAAATCATGCATTAAGCAGATTCTCATTTCATCAAAAAATATAATTGAGTGCATTCTTACTCATTCAAAAGAAAAATGAAATTGTGCACAAACTACAATTGAATAGTTTTCAAAAAGATAATTTTGCATAGATTACATTGCATAATTTGCATCTTTGAATATTTTAGATTACTTTGGGATAGTAAAAATCATCTAGTTTGGAAAAAAATTTCATTTGCAGCATTACTGTTTGTTGCATAATTTTTTGAGACTCTTCCCTTAACTAGATAGCATTCATCAAATTGAAAGATTTATTTTCTCACATAGCTGCATATAGGAGTTCTCTGATGATAGTGGTAGGGCCTTGAAATTGAAACCTAATTCAAGATAAACCATTAAAATTTATTCAATCAACCTAAGGAAGCGTTGAAAATTAACTCTCACACTTAGAGGTCCAGGCTAGTGACGTGTTCCGGCATCATTAAACATAGTAGTTGTCGTTCGCCATCTGTCAGTAGACAATGCTAATACAGACTTGTGCTCCCCATACAATCGAACATATAAAGGGAGACCCTCATAGGTTTCAATTATTTATCCATAGGAAGTCGAGTCTTTCGTCCTGTAACCGTGTTACACTGAACACAACATTCGAGGAGACTTCCTGCACGTATGTTAAGTCATTGGTAATTTCTCTTTCATTTGATCACCAAGGTGTATATTTCAGTTCATGAGAGCTTGGTACACCCTTTTGCCTAGAGTTCCTGAGTAGTCATTTTTTGATCTTTCTGTGACTCTATAAAATTTGAAAATATCATCGAACACTTGTCCTTTCAAGCTCGTCCAACGTGAAAGTGACTAGAGTCACCTTTTTCCCTTTTATTGACTCTTAAAATATGAAAAGGAAAAGTTTTGTTTTAGTGCCTTAAAATTAACTTCCCACAAAATATTCCTGGTTAAAGTTATATTCCTTAGTGATTCTTAGGGTGAGGTCAATGGCAACATTTCCTGGGTTTACCAATCAAGGATCCCCATCCGATGGGAATCCTGGTCATTTTATTTCTTTTGGAAATGTTGGCTCCCCTTATATGGAAACGTTATCCATTCCTGGGTTAACTATTGGTTTACCCGTTTGGTTATTTTCAACCGCAATGGTCCCGAGTGTTCCAACCTCTGTCCAACCAAGTTCTCCTTCGCCTGAACCATGTCAACCCCATGTTGATATTCAGGTCAACCCCTCACCTTCTTCACCTATTTCTTCACTCCATTCTCCCTCTTCGCCTGGTGAAAGTTTGGATTCTAGTAACCAGGTGGCTACGAAGAAGAAGAAGAAGGAAAATAAGCTAGGGGGGAATTAGCAACTATTGCTACCCATGCATCTAATATCGAGAAACCTCCCACTCCATCTCGTAGATTCAAATTCACTTGCAAGCTATGTGAGGGAGACCACCTTCTTCGTGATTGCCCTAGTATTCCCAAGGTGCTAGAAGTGTGGTCCCTTAGCCCGATTAATCCTTCATCATCACCCTGTGGACATCATGCTGATGATGAACCTTCAGCTAAAGATAATGAGACTCGTAAGAAACATTGTAAGATCAAATTTCCCTGTAGGTTGTGTGAAGGGAACTATCCCATTCACATCTACCCTTATATGGATGAAGCTTATAAAGTATTGGATACCCTTTTGAATTTTGAGTCCTGTCTTCCCATTGGTTACTGGAAAGTTTTCTTCGAGTCCTCTCATATTTGATCAAGTCATTGACCGGGATTCATCTCTGGTAAATTCCACTCTCTTTGAAAGTCAGTCTCCCGAGTCCATTTCCGACCAATCATTGGTTAAGAAAAAGGTCGACCTGATTCCATCTACATTTCATCAGGTCTTTTCCATCGAGACTGGGTCTCATCCCAGTCAGGTTTGTTTTGTTTCCTCTAATTCCCCATGATCGGAGGGCGATCCTCCCATTTCCATGATCCAGGGGGGTGATACTCTGACTCCCATCGCCACAGTTCCAGAAAGTGATCCTCCTTCTCTCATTCCCGGAGCCAAGGAGGATGGTCTTTCTGCTCCCGTAATGCAAGGGGATAATCCTCCTATTCCTATGGAACCCCCTCCATGTATTTTGGTCGCTTCCTTTGATTGGAGTCGAATCACGGGATACCGCCTTCCTTATTACGTGCCCTTTGAGATCACTTTGCAGGCCTGCAATATGGTTATACCAGGCACGATTATAGATGAAGGTGCCTCGGTTATTATTATGTCCTCAACTACTTGGTAAGCTTTGGGTTCTCCATAGCTTATGCCTATTACTCAGAATCTGTTGGATTTTAATAGAGGAACAAGTCAACCGTTAGGGATCCTTCCGAAGTTTCCTATTACTTTGGGAGGGAAAACCGTCTATATAGACGTAATGGTGGTCCAAGGCCCCTTGGATTTTAATTTAATCCTGGGACGTGACTATGCTTATGGCATGGGCATGCTTGTCTCTTCCTTTATTCATGTGATTTTTTTTCCACATGAAGTTCGAATCATGACCATTGACCAAATTTAATTATTTTGTCCTGATGTGACATCTGGTCTACCATTATCCCTTCCTAGTCTTACATGTCGATGATATATTCCCTACCATAGGTCAATTATGTGGCCACCTGTTTCATGTCTGTGTCCACTGATAATTCAGTCAGTGAGGTAGTACACCATGTACTAGGGACATTGGATCCTAACTTCCAAAGTGTTGTTATCTCGTCGGATGAGAAACTCTTGGAAGCCACTTCTTATTCGTCATGATAACCTTTTGGAGCATAGTTTGTTTTCTTGTGTCAAGCTCCTTAAAAAATGAAACAAGCTCTTTAGAGCATAGTTCGTTTTCTTGTGTCAAGCTCCTTAAAAAATGAAACAAGCTCTTTGGAGAAGAGTTCATTTTCTTGTGTCAAGCTCCTTAAAAAATGAAACAAGCTCTTTGGAGCCGAGTTCGTTTTCTTGTGTCAAGCTCCTTAAAAAATGAAAAAATCTCCTTGCATTAGAGTTCATTTTCTTGTGTCACGCTCCTTAAAAAATGAAACAAGCTCTTTTGAGGATAGTTCATTTGCTATGTCAACCTCATTAAAAAATGAATTAGGTCATGAGGATAGTTATTTTACTGTGTCAACCTTGTTAAAAAATGAAACAGGTTCCCTTTTCAATTCGAGCCTTTGATTAGATCTCATAAAATCCCAGTCGAGTCTTTCTCTTGATCTCGTATTTGAACCTTCATTCCATCCACCTATTAGTAACCAGTAGTCTACTCAATTGAATGCACTGAAGCTTGGTGGGCATGTACCTTGAATTGAGTCACCATTATGGGGGCATGCAAAGTTATTTCAAGCATAGTTTTCCATGTTTTCAAGCTTTTGTAAAAATGAAACCAATGTCAAGCATAGTTTGTTTCCATTTCAAGCTTGTGTAAAAATGAAACCGATTTCAAGCATAGTTTTCTAAAAAGTTTCAATCTTGTGTAAAAATGAAACCAACTTCAAGTAGAGTTTCCTAATTTCAAGCTTGTGTAAAAATGAAACCATCCTTATTTTATCTCTCGTGATTTCCATTTTATCAGCTTGTTTTGCCAGATGAGCCTTGGTTTTCTCATTCCATCGTCACCATCTACTTGACTGATCATACGCCTTCACTTGGTTGTTTTAACCATTTCTGAGTGTTATCACTCTAGTAATTATAAAGTTGTGAGATTGTTGGTTTTTAGTCAAAGAACACTAGAGTCAACCACAAACCTACTTCAAACTCTAGGATCTAGCCTTCCTAGCATTCAGAGAGGGCTCTCTCTTTAAAATTTATCTTTGTTTGATTTGTAAATGTTAGGCTAGTTATGAATGGGAAACTTTGGTTTGGTTTTGATTGTTTTGGTGGGAAAAATCACTTGAAGGTATGGATAGTGGGAAATCTATTTGTTCATTGGGCTATGGAGTCTAAATTAAGCAAAAAAAATTGGGATCAAGGCCAAAAGGTCAAATGTATTCAGGGCAAGATAGATAACCCTTGAAAATCTTGGAAAATGGTTTTTGTGAGGTGGTATGATCCGGATAAAGGGCACTTAAGAATCCTTTGATCCGGAAAAGAGAAGTAGAAGGCAGAGGTCAAACGAATGAGAGAGAAATTAAGAATTATCTACACTAAAAATTAGAAGAAAACATAAAAATGATAACTAGTTAAAAACAAGGTGCTTTTAACAAATCTTGTAGTAATACTCCTTGTTATACATTCAAATTTAGAACAAACATGGATGGATGCATGTAACTAAGAAAGATAACAGTGACAAGTAAGGAAATACTTCACTCCAGATAGCTCATCACAGGAATCCTGAAGTATGATACCAATTGAATTGATCTAGTCTGCTACTTGAAATTCGAAACACAAAAGCCTTCAATGTCCAACAAAAATGACTATAGCAATCTCCAGCAATTTATTCCACACAAAATACTTCTAAAAATGAAATATTTATACATAATGTTTTACAAAATATCCTAGAAAACTTCTAGGAATTAACTTAGGAAAATCAAATATCTTTACAACAATAATAGAGACAACTTCTTAACAAATCAGCAGGTTGTCCTATTTTATCCAAAAGAAATAGAAACTGCTTTGAGGATAAGAAGCAGCTGGCTGCCTAGGTGTCCTTCTTGCTGGCTCTTAGATATTTTTTGGAATCTGATCTTCCTTGTCTGATACTCTTTATCTAATACTCTCTAAATTGATACTCTTTAACCCTCTAGTCAAAACTATTTACTGTTGTAAAATCTATTTTGGCTACAAAAATCAGCAAACAGTTTTTTCATCCTTTCATTTGTTTGTTTTTTATTCTTCATAATAAATCTATGAGTTCTTTCCAATCCTTATTTTTAGGAATTTGTATATCTTTTAATTTCTTGAAGTTCTCATCAGCTTCAGTATATCTAGCAAAGGTTGGTTTGATGACAAACAAGTGTTTGATCTCATGCTGCAAATAAAATAAGTCTTCAAAGTTTTTCAATAAGACTTTCCCTGTTGGAATGCCTTGTCCTTGTGGCTTATTCACCTGTTATTTTGAAAATTCTCTGATCTTCTTATCATAGTCATTTTGAGGCATCGGTTTATCATTAATAACCACGATTTTAGGCAGTCCTTTTTGCCTCAAATTTGTGAATTTGACCATGAATCTGGTTATGGAAGTATTCATATTCTGACATTTTTCTTCCAACTGTTTCATTAGATTCTTCTTTGTAGTAACTTTCCTAATTTCTAGGATAGTTGCAGTCTTGTCATTAATCTTGATTTCTTCCAACTCTTGTCTATTTTTGCTATTAAGGAAAGTGATAAGCCTTAAGTCTTGCTCTGGTTTATCAGCCAATTCACTTTGTGTCTTTTGAATTTATGCTTGTGCTGCTAGTAATAACTCTCTTTCTTCAAAAATTACTTGAATTGAAGGCCATACATCATGGATGGCTTCAATGAAATTATTCCAAAGGTAGTTTTTGATGTATGATATTTGCTCTGTTAAGGTTAACTCATCTTGCAATTTCTTCAACTGTTCATTTAATCTGATGGCCTTTTTCTCATGTGTTTTGGCATTTATCTGAGCCAATTTGTTTGAATTCTCAATATTTTCTACTATCTTAGTCAACCTGTTAATCTCATTTATCTTTAAAGACACGTCTTCCATAACTTTTACTAGTTTACTGGCCTCATCTGTAGGCTGTACTGTTGTTGAGGATGACTCAGCAGCTGATGTGGTGGATGAAATCACTGGCACTACAGTTGCCAGTGGAACTTTTGGTGCCAACTCTTAAGCTAGAGTTGAAGGAACAACAGTAGTGACCATGGGAATAACTGTAGGTGGTTCTGGTTCTTTCAATGTTTCCTTTTCTTGGATAAGTTTGTCCATCTGAATTTCCATTTCTTTAATCTGGGCTATCAACTGTAAGATGATATTCATCATGTCATATTTTTCATTATATTGTCGTATGATCTCTTTAGCCTGGGGATGTTAACCTGGAGGAAGCTTAAGATGTTTCCTCAAGGCTGCAATGTCCTCATTCTTCTTTTTCAACAACAACTCTTCTACATTGACATTTGTAGGATCATATCCCACTTTAATTACCAATTCTTCTAATGATTTGATTCTTCGATCCTTAGCATGTAGTGAGATTTTATCTAATTTCATCTGATCTTGCAATTAGTGATAGTGTTCTCAAGATTTTTAACACTCATGGCCTTTGTTGTAACTTTGGAATACAACATCTCTGAGCTTTGCCTGTGAAATTCTATTTGATCTAATTCATGGATACTGTCAGTAGCTACTTCTAGATCCATTTTTTATAATCAGCAACTATCTTTGGCACTGGTACTGTGGGCTGCAATACTGACATAATCATATTTATACTTGAGTAGTAAAAAGCTGATAGAAATATGTTTTGAATACCTGGTTTTTGTTTCAAAAACATAGAGTAAATTTCAGTTTTTATTTCTTCATTCTTCAGTTTGATCTATTTATATTTCTCTTTAATATCCAAATATTTTTCCTCATTTGTTTGTGAGGAAGAATCTTCCATGCTTTATTATCTTTCCATTAACTGTGTATCTTCATTGTTGATATGTTCTTCATTCTGATTATTAGGGGTTGATTCATTCATGATGACTATTGCAGTACCAACATTAGTCGCTGGTGTAGTTGTATCATCTATGTCAATTGTCACCTTTTCTTTACCAACTGAGCTTAGCTTGGGAATTTTGTTATATATAATTTTGAATTTAGTCTCAGTTGTAGTTTTTGCAACATATGCTCCTTCTTCCCTGATTCTCTTAGTGGATGTCTCTAGTTGTTCGGAAATTTCCAAAGTGTGACTAGTACCCCTTTGGTTTACTGCATCTGTTAAGGTATTTTCAACCCACTCAATATGATTAGAAAAATTCTCTATTTCTGGTTTTTATTCATGGATAAAGGGTGTTAATTTGCATTTAACCCTTAGTTTACTCAAGATCCCTTGTGGATCATAATTCCATGGAAAAATTTCTTCAAATCTGAATTCCAACAATTGTTTGGTTACCTCTTTTTCTGCATCTCTGTGGTTGCAGATGAATGCCCCTATTTGATTCTTTAGTTTGAATTGAGTTTTCTTCTTAGCTGCCATGAAATTAATAGAATCAGAATTTAGGATCTGCTTGATATACTCCAAGGCAAAGATCCTCATTGAAACATTCTTGGGTAGCTTGTAAGGTAACAAGTTTGACCCAAATACTCTGATTTCAGTATGCTTTTCATATAGGTAACAATCACCAACCTTACTCTATTCTGACAACTGCAATATCTTTTTCATTTCTTCATTAATTCTTGGTTGCTCTACTTTTGTCAATATTGTGATTATTGGATGTAAAAATAACTCTGAAAATTTTGAATATGTGAAATATGTGCATTATTTTCTAAGCAATGTAGTCCAAAAAATAACAGATAGAGGATTTACCTCTATGTCAAGCTTTTGTAGAGTGACTGGAAATTTATCTGATTGGAAATATAGAAACATATGGAAAAGGAAAGAAGTATATCTGAATAGTCCTTCAATTGGAAAATTGATCAACTGATAGCAGATGTTATCTGCAATGAAACCAACATAGTCAAAGATTACTGATGGGGTTTGCCTTGGGGTAAAAATGGATAAGAACCCCAAGATGGATTCATCAGTGTGCTCATCAGTAAAATATCCAAGGATGAAGGAGAGCTTGGAGATCACATGTCTTGATCCTTCTGGGAATTTAGCAGTAGAATATGAAGGATTCAATTTAGGAATTTCTACATGTAAAGGCATGAATGTCTGAAAAATCATGAATCTCTTAGGAAAATCAAGGCCAATATACAGCTGGGTTAAGGCCTCTATAGATAAAGGAACTACTTGGGGTTAGGCTGAAGCTGTAACATTTGGTTGATATATTGAGTAGTGATAGTGAAAAGTACTTCTTTATTAGCATTGGTTATGGCTCTTTGATCAAGCACATAATACTTCTGACATAATCTGATAACTTCTTGGCCTGGGTGAGTTAATGGGACAACATATTTGGGAAAATGGGATTCCCAAATATGGATTTCTTCTTCCTTATCTAGAGATTTTTCAAAACACCAGTTATGGATATCTAGCAAGTTAAATTCCACAATGGGATCTTCTATCTTGTAATCAGTATCAGCTAGTGGGATGTGTTCAACATCAACAACAGGTGGTTGAAGAGGATTTACCACTATGGAAATCTTAGAAGTGATAGAAGGGGTTGTTTTAGGTATTTTAGAACCTTCAGGCTTTCTTGTACTCTACTTCTTAGGCATTTTTGGGCTACTTCTGCAAGTTTAAACAGTTTGCAGGAGTAATTTACTTTAGCAGAGGATCTTTTGGACAAATTTTGCAAAGTATGGCCTTTTTCTTTGGGCTTATTTTCCAAATAGGCTTATGAGAGAAGTTTAGAGGCTTTTAGAACCTATTTAAAACAAGAAACGAGGGTTTCCTGAGTCTCTAACTAAGAAATAGGGCTGAAAAACTCTTTTGAAAAGGGTCACAGAAGCTTAGGGTACCTGCAGAGGTTTTCTGGTTTGTTTCAGAGCTGGAAATAGATCATTAAATTGTGAAAACTCACAAATTTCTTGAAAATGGTGTGCAGCAGAGAAATAGGGTTTCTGGGAAAAATTTGACAGGGTCTGGCCTATTTTTGGGACTTTTTGGCAGTTTCTTTTAATCTATTTTTAAATCCTAAGTATGCTTTTGTCCTTTAAAGGTCTTTTAAATCGATTGCAGGTTCAAATTTTTAGAAAAATACTTGTTGTAATGCAGGTATTTGGCTTTGTAAGAGTTTCAAAGTTTTTTGACTATATTGATGGCTTCTGTATCTTTTCTGGAGCAATGTGCAACTCCTTGACAATCTTCACAAGTTACAGGGTAAATTTTGTAGGTTTCAGGTGCAGAAATGGTGAAAAAAGGCTTAAAAAGGGCGTTTTTACAGTTGGGAAGGCGCGGTCATAGGTTAAATGCAGAAGAAAGGTATGGAAAAAATACATTTCTAAGGTATTGTATGTATATTGGTTACATTTATTTCTGCATTGAATGATTGTCACGTTAGGTATGAGCAGCGGTTTCTGGATTCAATCGGATTAAAAACTAGTGGTTATCCCACAGAAATTTGGTGGTAAGCGGTATTGGGCTTAACCCACACGATCCAATTATTGAAGGGCACATGGAGGAGAGATAAAAATGCAAAACCATCCATTTTGCGCAGGTTTGGAGTTTGGATGATCGCACATCTTTTCTAAGCGATTTGTATTTGTGTCGTCGGATCTGGGAGATCAATGCGAAGGGTCCATATTTTTTGGGAAGGTGCGCTGGATTAGGAGTGGAGCCAGAGTTTCTTATATGTGACTGAAATGGCTTAACCTATATAAAACTATGTTTTAATAAAGTTTAAGCTTTTAAGCTTTATGAAAATAGTGGATGGGTTTTAGTTTAAAAAACATTTACAATGGGTTGATTATGGTATAGGCGGGGGTTAATATTCTTATTTAAAACATTTGTGAAATGTTTCAAATTTTATATGTGCGCGCGATAGTATATATTATGTAGTTTTAAACCTTTGAATAGTTTTCAA
>CM076581.1:1467753156-1467900642 GCA_034641835.2 Pinus albicaulis
CGATGTGATGAGTCTCCTCCAATTTACGATTAAGATTCATCACAATCGAAAAAGTCATTAACCTGTTAACTTCAGCATGCCTTGTACTCATATTTACTTCTTTACGATGGTTACCTGGTCATCATGTGTATTGAAATTTCAACCATTATCACCGCTGCTCCTCTTATTCCGTCCGATGGATTGCATTCATGAGATATAAATGTTAGTCATCAATATTTTTCACTTGTTAGTGATGACTAGTTCTCACAGCCAAGTTTTCTAGCAGCTGATCCAAAAAAATTTGTCATATTTTCCAGCTGGGAAAACACCCATAAAAAAATTTTCGCCCTCCTACTTTTCAGTCCACCCATGATGAGATGAAACCTCATTATCAAATCCTACCTTGCCTCAGCCATACTAGTCTGCCCATCAGCTCTAAAAGGACAAGCCACATCTATTCAAACAGCCTCCCCTAAGTTAGGAACTGGCGCTTTAAGACATTTAACCCTTGGCAAACTATCCAAGAGCCAAAAACCTCCATCTGCTATAGACCAGTCATAACAAACCTCCCACTCTGCTAATAAAGTTGGTCACATCCCTAAGTCACGCCACTTATACACCCTTAAGTCTCAGCAATACATAGACCATAACCTCAAGCTGATTTTAGGTGTTTTATAGTGTTTGATGGATCTTTCAAGGATAAAAACATATCAGCATCTCAAAAGACAATTTTTGGTGCCACATGAGAAGACAACTGCTTCTCAATATAATCCTGAGCCTGAGATGCATCTACAGGGCAAATATTTTCTCATCAAGCTCTTGCAACCTCATTCCAGGCCTGAAAGGACAGTGGAATAAAAACAACATTGTTCAGGGCTGTTAACATCACATGGCTAAGAACCTCCTTCATCTATAAGCAGAGGGTTAAAGCACCTCCTTCATCTATAAGCAGAGGGCGATGGCCAAAGGTTGATTTTAAGAATTGCAACTAACTGTAAGACAGATTTGTTTTTGAACAATGAGACAGTGACTAGGGTTTTTTCTAAAGGAAAAGTAATGATTGATAACAGAGGTAAGAGCAGTAGTGTTCTTCACAGTTTTTTTGCCTGCCATCATGTGTGAAAGAAACCCTTGTCAATATGTTCATCAGGCAGCCTTCATATGGCTGAGACAGAAGGTTGACAAAACATCAGATATTTTTCCCAGTGAAGGGCCTCCTTCATTCATTAGCAGTGGGCCAGGGCAGTGATTATTTATAAGTTTTCTCACTGACTGACAGACAAAGTATAAACATAATAAGGGATAGTTGAAATAGAAAAGTATTGTAAGGAGACCAAAAGGAAAGTAGGGGTACCACTGCAATCCAAGGGGTCAAGCTTGTCTCCTAACAGGATTTCTTTCAAAGACAGTTTGCAGCTCAAACAAAACAAAATTGAAGAGTGGTTGATGAGGTAAGTCATTGCACAGGCGAAAGAACTAATGATGATTATGTTTTAAAGAGTACTGGTCTCTCTTCTCATAAAAGGGTGTCTTTCAAATAGGCTTATCATAGTTGACAAAGAAAATCTGAGCTCATTCCCCCCCAAAAGGAAACACAGCTAGATACAGTGGATCATAACATACAAAAGGGACTTTGGCATACTTTCAGATTCTGGAGAGGATTTCAAAACAGATATAGGCATGTTCATTATTAAAAATCCAGAGGTACCATATCAGTGCAAGTTGAGTAAAGAGAGAGGTGTTAGAAAAAGCGCCCTTTTTGAGACAGAAGATGATAAAACATAGGTGAATGCAACTGCATTTTTTCACCTATAAGTCAAGTTAGTTTACAGTGGGCACCATTAGCTCCAAAGCATTAAGAGCAAAGTATGCATACTGCTGTCACAAAGGTAGGCAATTTCCCTGTGAAAACAAGTCAGGGCACTCTACTGTGGATCAGTTTGGCAATCTGGAGATAAGTTGATATTTTTGGGTTGGATAGCCCATTATAAACAGGGTTTGCACTTAAAATGCTCAACAAATTTTATCCACAGTCAGAAGGGAGCATTAGTTGGGATCATGCGGCTACAGGCACAAGGTAAATTTGAGTCATTCTCCTTCTAAGCGAGCAGAAGAAATCACTTTTCAAACGTATAGGCATAGTGAAGAAAGTTTGACCTTTTTGAATGTTTTTTATAAAGTGAAGAGGTTATTTCCTCTTTTACATGCACATTCTTTGCCTATAGTTAAAAACATTTGGGTGGTGAAAAGCAAACAAGGTGTTATTTCAAAGAGAAAAAGGTTCAAAAAACCCTTACAAGTATAAGCCAAAGGATTTTTTTTATTTTTTTTTGCATTTAAAGGTTAAAGGACCGTTGCCCCCACTTATTTAGCATTTCAAAACAAAGAGTGTTTCCTCTCTCGCTGATAGACTGAGTTAAGGAAGAAAATTTGAGAAATTTCACGAGTTTGTCAAAGTTTTCACCATGCAGCGCGCCTGTAGGAGTGCGCGGCACACTTAGGCGCTCATTTCACACAACAAAAAGAGGTTGCGTGGCACGCCTGTGACTTTCGGTCACAATGGCCCGAAAAGGTGACCTGACTAGGTTTTTGCGCGGCGTTATTTTCCTCCAAAGTGCCGTGCATGTGTTGACAGATCAAACACCTCCCAAATGAGTGGAAAAATAGTCCAAAGTCCCTAAAACAACAACATCGTCGAATTTTCAAGGTATCCCTTGATCCTCCTTAAAAAATTTCAATTTTTGAAGGGTGAAAAATACTGTGTTTTCCAGGACTAAATACGGGTAAGAAGATGAAGTTTGCAGTAGTAACCATCCTACGAGTATTTTTATTTTTTCAAAAGGTTTCCTCTGTGGGTTAAAGAGAAATACAATGTCCATGACCTTGCCATCCCATAAAGCATAAATCAGTGAGTAAAACTCCCATTACATCTAGAGGTGTTTTTATCAAAACTGGATGAAGGGACAGTAGAGTATAAAGAGGGAAAATATTTTGTTTGTAAGGAATTTTGTTGGTGTTTGACTGCTGAAAAACCTTTGCTACCACATCAAAAACATGTTAAGATCCATCACCCTGTCCTATAAGCAGTGATTGTTGACTAAATATACACCTTGTTTGACTGAGAATTAGTGTTGAATATATTTGTTGAAAAGTGGCCAGCAAAGGGAGGAAGAACATGAGCATGAAGAAAAAGATGAGGTACAGCAGGAAGAAAGTGATGGAGGGCAGCAGCATGATATTGGTGAAGGTGAGTAGCAGCAAGAGCAAGAGGAGGAGAGTGCTGGACAGCAACAACTCAGTGATGATGAACCACAGGAACAAGAGGAAGGGTAGAAGTTTGAGCAATAGCTTGAACCACAAAATGAACAGGAGATTGAAGCACAGCAACAGCATGATGTTGGTGATCAAGGGCAGCAGGAATTTGAGACAGAGCAACATCATGAAATTGAGGAGCAGGAGCAGCCTAAAGAATATACACAGCAGTCTCCTCATGACACATAGCAGTCCCCTCATGATGCACCACAGCCTCCTCAAGATACACAACAACCTCAAGAAGAAGGGAAAATTCAAAGGGATGATAAGAAAGATGACAAAGGCAAAGGAATCATGCCTTCCTCTCCTACAAGGGCCAAGCCTAGAACAGAAAGACAGCAGTTTCCCAAGGCTGTCACTCCAAATGTGACAAGAACTCTCCGCAGCAAAAGAAAATTGCCAAAGAAGCCTATCACTGACTTGCCTAGGAGGAAGAGCGCAAGATTAGCCTTCAAGGGCAAAGGGAAAGGCAAGGTAGGAGAAGGACATGAGCATGGAGGTGCATTGGGTGTCATCCCAATCCAAAGTGATGACAGTGATAACGAGGCCCGGATTTTAGAAAACCTTCTAATCCATAGAGAGGGCCAAATTGATGCATTGGAGAATGATCTTCATCGGGCAAGGAATTTCAATCAATTCTTGCAGATCCAAAACAGCCAAATGAGTGCCCATATGGCTGTCTATGAGACACGAGCGATCAAGTGCAAGAAAGAGGCTGCCAAAGCCCAAGCAAGGATAGAAGAGCTCATAGGTGATTTTGATGAAAGTGAGGAAGAAGACCAACCTAGGCGAAAAAGGCCTAGAACCATAGGGCTTAAAAGAGCCCTTGAAAAGCAAAAGGAAGAAGAGCAAGCCTTTCTTCAATCCACTCCCCTCACTGCACTACTTGAGCAAGAGATTGAAAACAATAAGGAGGCATGGCTTGAAAGAGCCAATGAACATTTGGAGAGGAAGCTTGAAAAGGCAAACAAAGATTTAGAACTTCAAAGGAGGATGACAAAGCATTACCAAAAGCTAAATCAGTTTGCCCGGCGCAAGTTGAAGGCTGCCCAAGAGAAGCTAAGGGAGGCAAAAGGGAAGCGCCCGGCACGGAAAGTGAAGAGAGACATATCAGGACTTCATATTTTGGCTTCTGCTTCAAAGCATGTTGCTAAGGACCCTTGAGGGTCATGCTCACCGATTTTGGGCGCATTTTGACATATTTTGGTTTTTTGGCATTTTTGAGTTTTTTGTCAAAATTCATGAAATTCACCATTTCATTTTGGGGATTCGTCAAAGGAGGAGAATGGTATCATTGGATGCCATAAATTCAGGAGTACACCCTCAGCGATTTTCAGAACATTTGGAAATCATTTGCTTCCCCGAAATGGCGAAAAAGGCTCGCTTTTTGCACACTCTGCCCGGTCTATCAGCAGACTGTAATTTTTTGGTTTTTTACACACAGGTGCAGTTTTGGAGGACTTCCAGGCATCAGATTGGGAAAATTTCAGTTGTTCTGGAAAGTAGACATTCAGAGCTTTCCAACGAGCTATCATGAGCCTCGTTTAGACACCAGGAAGGCTGCCAAAGTTTCCGGCAAGTCAGGGGACCTCTTGCTGATGTAAATTTGAAATATTTTTGTAATTTTTTAACCTCTAAAATCTGCTTTTTCCAAATGTGCATTTAGCTATTTTTGCATATGAAAAATGATGCAAAGTCAATTTAATTCTCTTTTTTAGCATTTTTTAGATATTTTATGGGATATTTTGTGCCTTGGGCTTTGCAAAGCCTCAAGGACAAGTTTAGATATTTTGTTTAGGCCAATGAGGATGCAAGTTGAACCATGAGGTTTTCCTCACTTGAGCCTATATATTCCAAAGGTTTTCATTGTAAAAACAAGGCTGAACCTGAGAAGAGAAGCAATATATGGTCATATAAGCTTTGGAAGAAATACTTGTCTTATGCTTTTGGATTGCCTCTTGGATGCTCTTGGATGAATGAAGAAGGATTGTTGTTGGATTCCATGACTTGGTAGAATGGTATAGTGTCTCTTGCTTTGTTGTTGTCTTCTAGTTTTCATTCATGAATACATTTTTCTTGCTTGCTATAGATCAGTAGAGAACAAATTTGAGATATGCCCATGGAGGCACCTCAAATTTCCTGAATCTTCATAGCTTTCATGTTTTCTTCTTCCTTAGTTGCATTAAAGAATTCTTAATTGCTCTTTAACAACTTGAGGATATTGTTGCTTGTTTCATTCATGGTTTTATACATGCTAAGTATGACTTACGGTACGCCCTGCTTACCTATGGCTAGCTATAGTTCTATCCATGAAATTTATCTCTGACTGATTAGATTATCATTTTGTTTGAACCAAGGAGGCCTAGTTTCGATCTAGCCCTTTGCCTAAAAACCATGCCAATCTTGTTGTTCAAAGTGCCCAATAACTTAAAGTACTGTGTTTAGGCGTTCCGGCATAGTAAGTTAAGTTGTTTGTCTTTCTTAAGTGTTTTCCCCAAAGTCTGATAGCCATTTCCCAAAGTTAGAAGGTCATATACTTCTATGCGTGGCTTGAATGTTTATTTCTATGTATTGAGTAGCTTATAGTTACGTTTTGCATGATTAATGGTTTTCCCTACCATGTTTATGTTATCTATTGAACTAGTTATGCTGGAAACTCTTTGTTGTTCACAAACTTGATGTCCATTTACTCCATTTTTTCCAAATATCCTTTCTACCTTGAAATCAAATCGGCCCTTCAACAGCCTTGTATCACCATCTTATAGCTTTCTTGACCTTTTCGACCCCATAGCCCAGTTGATTTGACATATTTTTACCTATTTCATATCTTTGATCAATTTCATCCCTCACAACCTAAAAAACCAAAACCAAAAACACACTTCATAACTAGCCTAGAATCATAACACAATAAGCAAACACACAGACATCCCTTAAACATATAGAGAGAGCCCTCTCTGAGTCCAGGAAGGCTAGGTCCTTGGGCTCCAAAGCTTGGTTTGATGTTACAACATATTTAACAACGCAATCAATGAAATCACAAGACCCCTGCAATAAATATACATATATAATGTTTCATATATATACATATATAATGTTTCATATATATATATATATATATATATATATATATATATATATATATATATAATTGCCGCTTACTTTCGTTTTACTCTTCAGCTTTGGTTATTTGATTTCCTCCGATGCGATTAGCAAAGGCCCCACCATGTAATCAAGCGACTCGTATCCGCCATCCATCCTTCAGAAAATATGATGGTTATCATCCGATCGCTCAATCGCAATCAGAACTTTCAATTTGTTCGTCACTCTTTCACCTCCAATGCGATGGTTCATTGTGATGCACTTTAAGCTGGAACTCAAACACATGAGAATCACCATTTATAATGTATCGGGTCTAGTTCTTTATCGCAATCACAATCACAACCTTTATTAAAATGTTCTGCTGCTATATTTTTCTTCGATGTGATGGTTCACTGTTCACAGATATATTTATATATGTATATTATTTCTCATATATATAATTTTCCGCTTCAACTTTTATATATCCTTCAGCTTGGGTTAAGATTCTCGGAATAAAAATTATATCAAGTCTTTGAATCAGACTTAAACCCAACACTAATGTATATATTTATATAACCTTTTGGGCCCCATAGTTTATTTAACGCTTCCACTCACAACATAGACTTAGCCATGCAACATATTAACATTTGGCTAACAAACAACCATTGCATCACATACAATTTCCTATCTTTCTCTTGGGCCCACATCTCTATTCACCCACATATCAAACATAACACACACATACATACATACATACATATATATATATATATATATATATATATATATATATATATATATATATATATACCGTCGGATATATGTATTCCCCAATCAAATGTTGTAAACATTAATAACCCGTGGCTTATATCAAAACCATGTCAATGCATATGCTTTGCTCCTATCCTTGTGCTCCAAATTTAATTTAACTCACCTTGGTTATAATGATATAATGCAGTGTTTAAGGCTTGGCTTACCTCTCATTTATCCGCAACATAGTCGGGGTCCAATATATATATATATATATATATATATATATATATATACATATCAACCATTCAACATTTTCTCTAATGGTTAATAACTAACCATTAACGCAACAATTCAACTGGGCCCACCACAACTTATATCCACATATACAATGTTTTATATGCGCACCCTTTGTGGTATTTCATATTCACACTGCTATATTGACATATATTACCTCCTCCGTCATGCATTATAGCAAAACCCTTTGGAATTACCCAAGTGATAACATATATAATCGTTTTCGGGCCCACCTTCCTCCACACTGTATTGATACTACAGTTTATATCAACCTTGACGCATAAACAAGATCTTTCAAACATTATACCACGACTTGAATTAAAACCGACTTTCGGGCCCATAATGCATTGTTACTCACCTTCCGCCTGTTTATTAACTTTTATAATACACACAATACACTAAAATTCGCATAATACTTGGCCCCGCAACAATGAATGTAGGTCCAACAGTCTCGGTTCTCTTCCCTGTAACTTCTCTTCTGATCGGACAGTCAATCTACTCTCGCGCTCCAACTGAACTTTGGGCGCACATCCGACGGACGACGCGCAATATTGCACAAATTAGATGCACATAACATAATTCTCAAAAATAACGCGATGGAAATGGTTTTGGAAAACCTCCTTAGGACACACGTCAAACAGAGGCTTATATCGCGTTCAAAAAGGTGAATTCTTCTTACCACTCATGAACTACGTGAACCCGCTAGTTTCTTCAACTCCGGATTTACTATTTATTCAAGGTTCCACTCTTGACTCAGGGTTCTGGTTCTAATGATTCCGCTTCAAAGTTTATTTTTCCTCCATATTTATATTACATGCGCAGTTTGTGTATTAACCCTACATTATAACTAGATTGTATATTTATCAATTTATTCCTTTTGCCTTTCGGTTCCGCTTGTTTTGCATGGTTCCACATCTTATTTTTTCATTTCACAGTGGATTTGTTAACGGATCTGCCTTGGATACCTTTCTTTGTAGCTTCCACCTCTCCCCATTGCCTATAAACCATTCCATTATATTCTTTGTCTCTGTGCATGACTGTTTCATTGTTTCACTGTACTCTCTTCAACCTTTCTCTACTGCTTGACCCTCTCTACAGTTTCTCTGTATTCTCTGCATCCTGTCTCTGTTGCTCAACCCTCTCTGATTTTTTCTCTATATTCTCTTCATATTCTGCAGCCTGGGCTGCTTCAAATGGCCCTTCTTTGCAGCTGCTCGACCCTCTACATCCTCTTCAGATCTCTGCTGCCTTTCTTCTACTACTCTACCCTTTTTGCTCTCTTTTCCTTTCAACAATCTTCTTTTGCTATCTCTCTAATTCTATGCTGTCTCCTTTGCCATCTCCTTTGCCATCAATGATAACATTTCCAACAAAGCTTCTATAAGAGTTTCCTCCACCTAATTCTTTTTATCTTTCTCTATCTCTTTTATTTTTAGTTTACCAGATCCCACCATGTTCCCTTCAATTTCAAAAGCATCACTTTATATATCATATAGTGACACTAATTTTCATCCTCGTAGCATTATGGAAAATTCTATTTCAAATTTCAAAGCATATGTGACTTTTGATACATACCTAATGGCTATAGTTGGAGGTTGAAATTCTACCTGAGATTCAGTGTATTTGGTTTTAGGTATGACTTGCTATTCCTTATTATATGTGCTAGAAGATGAAGAACCTAATTTTATTCTCCTATTAGCTTTAGCTACTAACTTATCATGATTTTGTAGTACATGTTTTCATTGATCAAGGTTGGATCTAGTATATTTCCTCTTGAAATATAGTTTTAGAGTTACCAAATAAACATATAATATGCCACTATTACTCAATTTTCATGTTTATAATAGTTAAATTAATATTTTTAAGGAACATGAAATATCTAACATATATACTTCTTTTATAAATATATTTTCATTTATCCTTGTATAATTTATTTATTTTTTACTCCCTGAATCCTTTGCACACATGGGGTTTCCTGAGAAATTTGATCTTCAAGGATATAACTCTCCATGATCTTTCCAATTATTCTTATGTTCAAGAAGTTTGCAACCCTAGTTGGTATAATTGTTTCAATATATTGTGTTAATCATGCCAACCAACCAAAATATGTGGTGGGTCAGCGTTAGGTTAAGTCATATGTATCAAATTTTATAACCATAAATCCAAGAATTTTGATCCCTGGAAACAACATCAAATCAGATGTTTCTCCTTTCGTTGACCTTGAAAACTAGTTCAAGTCAAGGCACCCTATAGAGGTTAGTAAACCTTCCCCACTTTTGGTTTCAAGATGGTTCTTAAACCAGAATGGGTAATCCTCAATATAATAACTATGAACTAGAAACAAAAGGAAATTTTCACTAACAATAAGTAGTTATATTTTAAGCTAGATGTTTCTGATTATAAGTGAACAAATTTATGGTTAGGAAACTGCAGTGCGAGATATCAAATGAAATATGCCTAAAAATATAACTTGTAGAAATCAATTTAAAATTTTAAATAATAATATGGAAAGTAACAACAAATAAAAAACAAATAATCATTTAGTTACTTCATGTGAAATTAAATGATAAAACACATATATGTAAAATAGAAAATAACCCTTAAATTAATCAAACAAAGGAGATAACATAAATATTGTTGGAAGCATTCGAGCACTACTTAGGGGGGTGAATGAGTAGTGTGATTTGAATACAATTTTTACCAATTTAAAAAATTCCACTTACTGAATCATGCATATAACCAAAAAATAATAACAAATCATAACATGTGCACCATACGAGCATAAACTAAAAACCATAAGCAAGAATAAACAATACAAAAAATCAAATCATTGCACATGAGTCACAATATTTTTGGTCAAAACACTTCCGGGAGAAAAACCGCCCTTGTTTCTACTACTCTGATCTAAATTTATATTATTTCAAGAAATTTGTCTTTTACATAATCAGCTAACTCCAATCAGCCTGGAGGCTCAACATCATATACAATAGGCCAACACCAATCAAACAAGAGACTCCATTATATTTATCAACTTGGAAGACTTTGTTCTCACACATATTTACGTACTACCATCTGCTGAAATCCACAACAATCAATGATCCTCACCCAACTCTGATTGGATTATCCAACTCCGATTGGATAGAGAAATTTTTCCTTTCGCCGAAGCTTCGATATCACTGCTCCTCTCTCATGAAGTCATTTCTCCTCAACACTCTGTGGACCTCATTTCATAAATTTTCAAACTGGATCCAAGATTCTCTGTGCAAAAATAATTCATCTTTGCAAGATGCTCTCAAAAGAAAGACTCTAAATCATAATAAAAAATACCACCAAAAATATGCTCTTAATACAAGAAAATAGTGGCGCATATACATGCATCAAAACTATGACTATCCAACATCATAATATTGACTCTAATCCTCCAAACAAAAACTCTCCTACAAAAAACATAAGTCCGATCTGAATATTGATGCACTGCTTCAGAATTCTATTACAACACTTCCATTACCCTCACATGCTGAAGAATCTATCCTCATAGCTAGGCCTGAATCATATTTCCTCTATGCAACCTTCTATAACTCACTAACATACTCAACCAACAAATACTTAACTCCAAAATGATGTATATAAATTTTTTTGGGAAAAATTCATCTTGGGGTTGGGACCAAGAGTGAAACAATTAGAATAAATCAATCCACTAACACCACTTCTTGTGCACTAAAGGTGTTCACATCATTGGAGGACATTTTCAAACCATTCCCAACCTTTACAGCTTATTCTAAAAGTATTTGGGAATTTCCATTCCAATTTTCATCCAATTTTGGCGAGGAATGTGGAATATTTCTCATGTTTTCTTTTGGTCGCACGTACAACACTAGCTAAACACAATCGGTTGCATTCACACGCTTGTTTCCTAGTGACAAGAGCTTTTTAGTCGCATGCACAAGCCTGCATGGGAGTGATTGGGGTAGAACATAAGGAAAAACAACAGATCTTCAACTTTGAACCTCTACCACTTGTCTGGTCATCTTCTTTAGCATCTAAACATGCCTCCGAACTACTTCCAAGACTTGTGACGCTTTTTCAAATAAGACAAACATGTCTCATAAGTTCCACAACCAAGTTAACCTAAAATTCCAACAAACAAGATTGGAAAGAGTGACAACAAGTCCTCCACTCTCCATCAAACATCTGCACAAGCTGCAACACATGTGTACAATATTGAAGCATCTTTGCAACATCATTATCAAGCCAACACATTGTTGCAACAATTCATCCTCATGAACATAAGAATGAAGGCCTAATATTCCAACTCATCAAGTTTGGAAACTCCATCCATGAACACCATACAACCAACAAGCTACAGCATTAAGGCCAACATCATACAGTTGACATCAATTCCAATGTAAACATCCCAATGCCAACTCAACTAGTTGCAACCATGCTACAAGGAATGCATCCAAACATCAAGTAGTCTACAAAGGGTTGACATAAATGCCAACATGAGATAGATGCCATCAAGGACCAGTCCCAACATCATATATTTGGAACCATGCACACAATAATGCCAACAATCTCCCCCTTTGGCATTGATGGAAACCACACAAATTATCCAAAACATCATCCTCTATCTCTCCCATTTTGACGTCAATGGAAAAGGGTAAACTCCATTTGATAAGGAAACAAACTAAAGTAAAAAAATTGGAGAAACTAACATGGCTGAAAATTAATGCATTTCAACCAATAACCATACTCTCCACATCAGAAAAAAACAACACATATAATGAATCAATAGTCACAGAAACATATCCAATCAAACACCTCTAGTAGCAACAATAATATGCCAACATGAGGAAACCATACAAGCATCAATGAGCAACAATACATAAACAACAATATGAAACAATATCCTCATGAAGCACCAACCAACACTTTTCCATAGAAACTAGATAGGAACAACACCAATGGCCACCAAAAACCATCATAACATAGCATGATTCACACCATGAACACATCCAAGCAGATCATAATGCCAATAATGTATGGCTGAAGTAAAAAGAGAAAATAATTCTCCCTATGAACATGTGCCATCTCTAAAATCATCTTCAACCTGTAATGAACAACTTCCACTACAAACTATGATTCCTTTTGACAGATATAAGCACCATATTGTTATGCGTAATTATGATCTATGGATAAACCAAATTTCCTAAGTGTGGTGTTTATCACTTAGAACAATAGGTGAAAGATAACTGTTATTTTCTCTAAAACAAGCAGATATACAGAAATGAGAAAGGGCCTACTTGTAATTCCTTTTGCTCTCCTTCTCCTTCTGTCACTATTTCCATCGCTCTCAATCCAACTCAAGTCACTAGATCGATTCCTGCAAACACAAACAGAGAACAAAAAACAACATAAAATATACAAATATATAATTATCTTACTAAAATCAAACCGATTAGATCTGAAATACATACATAATTAAAGAATACATTGCACAAGAAATAGAGACATATGTATGGGAAAATGAACAACAATTTTTATTGAAGAGTAGGAGGAGAAGATTACAACCAATGGATCGACTTGTCTTCAACCTGCTCCAACTTCATTCCAACCTCATCACATCCAGCATCATACCAGCAACATATCAGTACTTTCACTCTCTTATCAATGAGAATCCAACAACATAAATTTGCACAAATTCTTCCTCCCCAACACTTAGATGGAGTGCTCAATTTATAGGGAAACTGATGGTAATTT
This sequence comes from Pinus albicaulis, assembly GCA_034641835.2. Lineage (NCBI taxonomy): Eukaryota > Viridiplantae > Streptophyta > Pinopsida > Pinales > Pinaceae > Pinus > Pinus albicaulis. The sequence goes on from CM076581.1 coordinate 1,467,766,333, forward strand.
ATGAATGAATGACTTTCTAATAATAGGAAATACATGTTTCCAAGTTAAGAGGTATTAGATGGACACTTGGATTCAAATTTTGACACATATGGACTCTTCTAGAAGGAACTGGCCAAGTGGCGATTCTCGGAACAATGAGAATTTCGCTCCCAGGTGACCAACACACCCTTAAGTGTCAGGAAGTGCACTGCAATGCACCCTTGAATGGAGGATTTGACATTGAAACAAATTTAGTACCTTGCAGAGGAGCATTGGTGAGTCAGAGGGTCATATAATTTGTACTTCAAACCTTGGAAATCTTACCATAGAAGCCATGAAATAAATGTTCTTCACTTAGGGCATGTAGCAACTGAAATATAAGGGGATGCTAGACCCTATTTCATTGGTCCTAGGGATGATGTCCAATTTGATCAAGTATTGGGGGATGATGCCCAAATTGACCTATAATAGCTGACCCCTAAAGCATGAAGCCAAAATAATAATAGTATTTAGATGATATGATTTACGATGTGATGAGTAGGAATTGAAGTGGACGGTGATTGCATCAATATTACAATATATTACATCATGATATATTTCATCTTGATCACAAATTTCTGAGGGAGGCATTCCCATGCTCAACACATAAACTATCTAATAACATGTACATAATTCATAAATTCGTCTACATTGCAATGTTACCCAATACATACATGCATATAGATATAGTCCCATGTTTGGATGACGATTTGTATGTAAATTCATCGTACAAATGATGTGTACAACAATCCTGAAATCGTAGCCCGAATGAATGAAACTAGATCCGGGGACTTCTTATCTCATTCACTCGATCATTCAGGTACAATTATAACCATTCAAATATATTATTTGAAGTCAAACATGGGAATAAATCGTCTAATTACCAGCCAATGATGTGAGTTGTTAACAGATGCGAGAAAAACACCATTGATGTTAATGGCTCTCAAGGTACTGCAACATAATTTCTAAGGCGTGAATAGATGATTTGATGTCGAACGCCAAAAAAATTCTTTCAGTTAAAAGGTCTGGAAGCATGAAACTTGTCAATGTTGAGACAAAATTCAAGGTACTAGAAGATGTTTCTAAGTAAAATTCCTGGATGATGAGCTGATGTCGAAAAGAAGTAAATTTATCACGAAACGAGAGTTACTAATTTCAGAGACAAAATGTGACTTTATATAGCAATGTTCAGGGATGAATGTCATGAAAATGAAGGTTTATGCGTATTGTAGAGGATGATGAGGATTAACTGGATGACTTCCCTTGAACATATCGGTGACACTGAGATGAGTTGCCAGCATTGGCCCAAAACTGAAGCGAAGGTATGATGAACCATAGGTATGAATGAACCGTCAAGAAGATTACCCAACCCAAAAGTCATGATGATGGAGTAAAAGTGTCATGTTCAAGAGCGGCCTTCTACCATAAAGTATTCTATTATTTTTCCCAAATTTTCCCCAGTCATTGTTGACCAGTACCTCTTTATTTTTTAACTTGAGCTTGAGGAGAGTAACATATTATTGATCTATAATTCAACCCTTCGGGCGAATGCATCGCTATTTAATAATTTAACGAGTCTAGCGATAAATGAAACTTGATACTTGCCATGATTGAAAAATCTGTCACTATTTCATGTTTTAACAAGCCTAACGAAAATGACAACCCGATCCTTTTTCATTTTTAGAGAGTTTGAAAAAAGGTACAAAAGAAAACTCGATAATTCCTTTCTCGTAAAGTTGTCGCTCAGGTCCGAAAAAGTATAAAATGATACCTGAGAAAACCTGTTATCCATGTTCGACTAAGTTTTTCCTTTTTCGTAAATAATATATCTCAGTCCGGAAAAGGGTTAAACTTATACTGAGTAGATGTCGTTTCATTTACTTTTACGAGCTTGAAAAGGCAAGTGCTCAGCAATATTTTCACATTATCAGAGTCTAACAAGAGCTAAAAGAAGACTCTAAGGGTTCCTTTTTCGGTGTTATCGAAGTTCGAAAAAGAGATAAAAGTGTGCTTCAAGTCCTTTTTCTTTTTTATCAAAGCTTGAAAAATAAGGATAAAAGTATGATTTGTGGTCAAATCATTCTTGAATAAGTGTGCACGACTAATCTGTTGTATCAGCTGTAAAACCTGTTCATAAAACCGTCAAACAGATTAAAAATACATGTTTCATAGAAAAAATGAATAAAAAACATAGTCACAGCATTAAATATGATTTGAAATAATAAAATTAACTAACTACATTCATTTTTACCATTCCAAAGTTACCGTTTGAAAAATAGGAGCTCTAAACCAGTTTTTTTCCCTGAACTTCAATAGTTGATTGCGACAGATTCTTTGGACAATTTCTCTTTCTGGTTGATCCAGGTTGGAGCTACGAACCTTATCTTTCCTTTAGTACATTTTCATTTCATTTCATGTTAAATTTTTAGGGTTTTTGCCTCTTAAGGTAAATCTACTACGATCAGAGGGAAACTCACCCTTGAATGTTGAAAGGTGTGTTGTAGTGCACTGAAATTGAAGGCCAAATGCACTACAGCACTCTGTCCCTTGACCTGGGGTGCGTTGGGCACATTTCACATGTTTTTTTTTTTGCTTTGTGCCCAAAATTTCCCAAGTGTTTTGCGTGAAATGGATCCTAATGAAGCTTATGATTGTGTTTTAGGTATTCATTGGATCAAAATGAAGATTACATGGAGGGAAAGAGAACGTGAAGAAAGGAACATGATTTAGATAAACGATCCAAGTATAGTAAGAGCCTTCAAATATTTCAGGTTGCTAAAGTAATTTAGATTGTCGGGTATGAGGAAAAAAAGGGAACTATTGGATTTCCTCATTCGTTCATGGGATTTTTTATCACTCCGCTAGATTCCTAAGGCCGAGGAAGAAATCCCAACAGAGGTAACCACAAACCTGGCTTTTGACTTGATAGCTAGCCCTATCAAGCCGGAGAGGGCTCTCTCTAAAAGGATCACAGCTAGGAGGGCTGGAGAAATTAGGGTTTTAGGCTAGATAACGAGTGCAAGGGGTTGTTTTGATTTAGTTTTGGTTGGGTAAACTAGTGGATAATGGAATTAGGTCAAGGAGAGGCTAGGCCAGAGCAATAGAATTAGGGGTTGCAAGGATGAATGGGGCCAGGTAGGTATAATTCCAATCACTTGAAGATAATGGTTATGGAATGGTTTATAAAATGTAAGGATGATGAGGGAAGCATAAGAGATGTATTTCTCTCAGACAAAAGATTTGAAAAAAAACATGATCAGTTACCCAAAACAAAGCATGGCTAGCATGTATTCTGAATTTCACACTTATAAAAGATCATAATCATAGACATGAAAAGGAAAAGGAAAAAAAATTCACACATATGTCACTGAAGAAGAAACAATGAAATACATTCAATACCATAGGTATCGCATAAATGTAGCTACAACTCCTCTTGTATTAATGGCCAAAACTGAGTACAAAGTCTCCTTGATTAAATAAGAAAAATCAATCTGATTCCAACTCCCCCAACCTTTGAAAATGAGTAAAAAATGACATGATATAGGCCTCAAGCAACCTCTCCCAACCTCAGGGGTCGAATCCATGAGAGGAGGAGCTGATCCACTAAATTCTGAACTAAAACCTAGAGTGTAGGGTGGTCAAAGTAACTCATCCCTAAATTTTGTGAATTGATTCATTACACCTCATTTGCTTGATTTACCTAATGTATTTACCCTAGTAAATAGTAAAAAAATGATAATTAAATTCATCTTCATCATTTACATAGGTAAATTAAAAATTTCCCAAGATAAAAATCAAAACTGGAGTGAAACTCAAAAAATTTCTGAAGACTTCCAAATGCACCATTTTCTTGTTAAACGTGCAGCGACCAGGAAGAAAATATCCACTGTGTTTAAGGCTGAATTTGGGTGCCTTCTTGGTTTCCATATCTGCTCCATGGTTTCCCGTTGGAAATCCCTTCAAGTATAATTTCCATAACTACCTTAAGTTTTCAAAATTATTCCCATTTACCCTGTGAAAAATCACTTCTCCCAAGATTGGTAAACGCGCAGCAACCAGAAGGAAACATGCCTTCTGTGTGAAGCACCTTTTTGTAGACCACATTTTTGGCCTTCCTGGCATCTAAATTGGGCCCAAGATAGCTTGTTGGAAATATTATCTTGTATACTTCGCAAATCTACCTTTGTTTTTATGATTGGAGTTGATTTTCCTTGTCAAAAGTTGATTCTCCCAAAATGGATCAAAAAGTGTTGAATGAGGGTTCAGAAATGTAGAGTGTTGTTGCAAGAAATTTTGGGAGGCCTTCCTCAACTCCAAATTGAGCTCAAGATATATCATTCTAAATCCCTCTCTCATTCCTGATGGAAAATTTTAAGAACCCCTAAATTTATATATATAATAAATAAATAAATGGGCGAATCCCCATGATACATAGGAAAAATGGAAGGCGATTTTATTAATAATATAATATGTATATATAATTTTTTGGCGAATCTCTCACGAGATTATATTATCTTGTAAAATCATGGCGAATCACCAATACAAATGGCGAATCACTACTACAAAATGGTGAATCGTTGTCTAGTGGAGTTCGGGGTGTTGGTTCCAATGAATATATGGTAGTTGAACCAGGAGTAGAAGGAAGAGAACCACTAAGACCAAGCATGGCACATGGTGACTCATGAGGGAAGTAGTTCTCGTGCAGTTTGGAAAACGCGTTCTTCTAGTTCTGTTAAGCGTAGTTTTGTTTCTCATTCTACTACTAGCACTGATATTTAGGTTGGAGAGGAGTTTGAGGAAGCATGGAAGGTAGAAGTGGTGAAGAATTACAAAGAGTACCCCATGATGGGCTCCATTTTTCCCTTTGGTATTTGTGCCTGCAAGATCTTATGTCCATTGAACCAACAATTAACCGTTAAACCAACAATCAACTTGACTGAGTTTTCTCTAAGCAAAATTTCTTTAGTGGTTAGTTTCCAATTGGCCAAGTTTCCTTTCACTGAATTATTCTAGTGGGACCGAGTTGCAGGTTACAGTCATTGTATTTTTCTTTGTAAATTCCCTGTGGATCGAAACCTTGATTTTCTAAATTAATTAATGAAGAAAAATTGTTGTGGGTCTTTATCTGTTGTAATGTGTGATTGATCTCTCTTTGATTTTATTTCCACTCCATATAAATTTTTGAATGTTAAAATACCAATGATTTTATTTTTCAAGAATTCATAATTTATTTGGTTAATAAAATAAATTGTTGGGAATAAATAATTGTTGCGAGAAAATAATTCTGGGCTAGTATTAGGAGTTTCAACAGATTGTGAGGGCATTGGTATGGTTTTGTACAAAATTTCAAACATGGCATGCATCCTCAATAGGATTTCCTATCCATGTCACATTCGAAGCAATAGATTTAAGTGCTAAATTCAAAGAATGCATGATGCAAGGCGTCGAAAATATTTGTGGATATTTAGGTTCCACAATCATGTCTTATCATTGTAAATAGATGCATTTTCTATAATAATTTGCACACAAGAATCAACACCTACGTCTTTAATAACTTTCACGAACAACTCACCTATATATTGTGCATCCTTGTATTTTCCAAGAACATCCACTTCCTTCAAGAAGATTGGTCCATTCAAGAAAGCTACCATGAAGTTGATGAGTGGATGGTGTGCTACATCTGTCCATCCATTAGAAATAGTACTAACACCAGATAAGGGCTATGATGATTCAATAGGCTCTAGCATATTATCCACCTCCTTCTTTGCCTTTACCAACAATGTGGTTCTAAGCTTTTCTAACTAGGAGGCATGTACCTTGTATCTCAACAAATTAAGGTGATTGTGCAACATTAAATGAGATGAAGTTGAGATAAAGGAAAAAAACCCAATGGTAAGATCAATCTCCTCCTTCCTCACTTGCTGAATTATCTTGTCCATTTGGTCAACTTCCCTCTTTTTTGTTGCTCGATGCACTGCCACTCCTAGATGGATAATTATTTGATGATTTCCTCAAGATTGGAAGAGGATCCTCATTCTTGGTTTTCTTAGATGTTGCTGCCACCAAGTCAACATTGGCCTCTCTTTCCAATTCTTTTCATTTGGATGCACTCACTTCTGGACATGCTCCAAGTACACAAGGTGTGTCCAACAAATGGCACATAACTTGGAAGGAAGTGATCTTAAATTGATTAAGGAGAAAATTACACGTCCAAAGAACATTTCCTCCGCCCTTTAGTTTGGCCCTAGGCCCTTGCTATCTTGTAACATGCTTCCACAATGGACACTTTTGCTCCCGAGCCCACAATTTTGCTAAAATAATGTATTTTCAGCATTTGAAGTTGTTGTTGCAGCCCCACTTCCAACAGATGGAGCACGAACAGACTCTGAAGAAAAATGAAGGAGGGGGACAACATCAACGGGGTAATTACTCCCTTTCCTCTAGCTTCCCTTGGTGATTGAGCCATGATTTTTGCGAAATGAAGAAGACAATGGACTATTGTAGGAAGAAACTTGAAAATTGGTGGACAAATCCATTTGCCGAGCACTTGGAATCCTTTCAGAGGAAGAAACTTGAAGATTGGTGGACAAATCCAGTTGCCTAGCACTTGGAATCCATTTGTAGGAAAAAACTTAAAGACTGGTGGAAATCCACTTGGCCAACACCTGTAATCCCTTCTAACACTGCACAATAAACCTCAGTTGCTGTGATAGTCACTGTGCCTTAGTTGCTGCTCAGAGATTGTTTGTGACACTTGTTTGAACCCTAAGTTTGAGGAGGCTTAATTTTTCAAGCTTTTTTGAGTACAATGTACAATATTAATTTTTTCTTAGATGTAGTGCCAAAACTTTACAACTTGTTTTTTGGTGCTCTGGGGAATCAGACACATTGTGTTTGCAGTAGCAACTTAGGTTTTACATAGATGTCCTGTATTTGAAAAACACTGTTGATATGATGAATTCGGAATGGCGTTATGAGAGGTATCGAAGGCAATCCTTCAATTCGACTTTGGTGAATGTTGGAGTCAAGCTTGGGAGTTTTCAGGTTCTCTCTAGCAATGGGAATTCTGGAATTAATGTAGCTCACTGTGACTAATTACAACTGATGCATTCAAAGTGGTAGTTATAAAACATATTAAAGGACAAGGGAATTTAGGCATTTCAAATAATTATGGGTTCATTTTCAGTGCATTCATGTAGACATTCCCTCGTGGAGTGGAAGTTCCACCCGCAATGGGTTTAGTAATGTCTTATAAATTGTAGAAAAAAAGCACCATGAGTTTTCTGTGGCAGAGTCTTTCTAGGAATATTGGGAGTTGTGTCAGAAGTACCAGAGGTATGTGTGTATTGTGCAATCCATGTCAGTTCGAACTTCATATATTTAAGAGGGGGAATTGACCAGTGCTTCCCTGGGAGTTCCACATCAATATGGCATGTATACTTGTCCCTTTGGGTTATATTCCTCCAGCAAAAGTCCAGATCAGTTATAGTTGGTCTTTTGTACAAGTGCTATTTTCATGAGTTGCATTGATATGTTGGTTTAGTCATTTCTTATTAAAGCAGCTAAGCTTTGTCTTAATAACTGCCCAGAGTTAGTCTGAAAGTTAGTTTACAATCATAATTGTTGGTTAAATTTCCAGCTAATGGCATAGACGTACTTCCCTTATACACATAGATACAAAGGCAAATAGTCTTAGATCAAATTTTGGGACTGATGACTATGTATTGCCTACAGGTACAGCTGGAGTGATTTTGTAAATCCTTGTATATTTAAGTTTAGATGTCCTTGTTGGTGTTAAAAAAAGAAGAAGAAACAAACAAAAAAACAACTTTGTATGGCAAAAGCATGTGCTTGGGGCCAAGAAATGGTTATATCCAGCCTACTCGTCCAGCAGAAAGTGACTCTGAATAAAGATGCAGTGGGCAAGATCACTTCAATCATCCATATTAGTCCCCTAGTATCATGTCTACCCCTAGTGTTTTGTGCAAGTGATGATTTTGTATGGCTTTCTTTTAACTATCTATGACAAGGAGATGTTGAGCTATTAAAGATACAAAAGGGTATGGTAGATCACTGGTGGGACAGATTCCTAGAAAGCAGAGCATTTGAGTTGACAGACACCTGAGATGCCAGACTGTTAGATGCTTTTAACTGCTTCGTGGTTCCTTCAATTGTAAACTTTAAGTATACCGAGTGCTGCACCCTATTCTCTCTTTGTCTAGAATGTTGTTAAATTCTCATATTTTACAGGTCTCTGGTGAGATAAATAGTACTGTTATTCTGATTATATATATATATATATATGTCGCACAATTTCTTGTTAGCAGAATTGAGAGGGCTTGGTACAAAGTTCAAACTGTTGTATATTTCACTATGTTCTTGGTTAAATGGGAATTCTTTGGAATGAATAAGATATGTTATAATTGTGATAATATGATGGTTATAAGAAATGGGATGCTCTGGAATAATACTGAGGATGATGTGCACTGGGGTCAAATGGTGAAGAAATTCTTATGACCTTTTGGGTGGCAAATATTCGTATACATTTTTATAGGCTGTCATGCTTCCCACAACAGATCCATCAAAGTTTTTAACTAACCATAAAATTATATATTCAAAATTATGTTTGGAAGACAGACATGCATCGAGTGGTCCTATGTAGTAGAGTATGTTTGGCAGTTTAATAATGGATATTTTGCATATTACAAGCACCGGGTGGATTTGAAATGAAGGTGCCAAGTTGGATAATTCAATTGAGCAAGAAACAATGTTAAGATCCATTGTCCATGACAACTCTTTGTTCCATGAAAAATGAAAGGTCAGTATGCTCCCTTCTAATGAATTCAGTTACCTATATGTGTCACTTGACTAAATCTGTTGTTTCACCATGTGGTGGTGCCAACTATTTATAAATGGGAAGTTATATTGCAGATTCGTGATAAGTGATTGACATTGCTTCTATCTGCTAGAATTATTTTCCTTGATATGTACATCTGAGCACTGAACATAGTAGTCAGAACTGGAACTAGATTCCCAAAATCACAAAATGGGCCAGAACTGGGAAAAAACTGGGTTGAAGAACTGGACCACAAAATAATACCTAAAATACTCAAATTTGAATTAAAAAAATAGATCCATGTAAAAATGTAAATCCAAAACATTAGACACTAAATGTTCAAAGTTTGCTTGTGCATGGTAAAAGGTGAATATATTATAATGGAATCATGACATAAGTTTTGGGATTACATATAGTTGAACTTCTGAGTGAAAATACATAAAAAATTAAACTTCTAAATGGCCTCTAGAATCAAGAGTCCAAAACATCATACTATTAACTAATCAGTCACCTGCAGGGAAAAGTTTAACTACCGATCCATTTGTAGGAAAAAACTTAAAGACTGGTGGACAAATCCACTTGGCCAACACTTGTAATCCCTTCTAACACTGCACAATAATCCTCAGTTGCTGTGATAGTCACTGTTACTCAGTTGTTGCTCAGAGATTGTTTGTGACACTTGTTTGAAACCTAAGTTTGAGGAGGCTTAATTTGTCAAGCTTGTTCGAGTACAATGTACAATATTAATTTTTGCTTAGATGCAGTGCCAGAACTTTACAACTTGTTTTTTGGTGCTCTGGGGAATCAGACACATTTTGTTTGCAGTAGCAACTTAGGTTTTACACAGATGTCCTGTATTTGGAAAACACTGTTGATATGATGAATTTGGAATGGCGTTATGAGAGGCATCGAAGGCAATCCTTCAATTCGACTTTGGTGAATGTTGGAGTCAAGCTTGGGAGTTGTCAGGTTCTCTCTAGCAATGGGAATTGTGGCATTAATGTAGCTGACTGTGACAAATTACAACTGATGCATTCAAAGTGATAGTTATAAAACATATTAAAGGAAAAGGGAGTTTAGACATTTCAAATAATTATGGGTTCATTTTCAGTGCATTCATGTAGACATTCCCTTGTGGAGTGGAAGTTCCACTCGCAATGGGTTTAGTATTGTCTTATAAATTGTAGAACAAAAGAACCATGAGTTTTCTGTGGCAGAGTCTTTCTAGGAATATTGGGAGTTGTGTCAGAAGTACCAGAGGTATGTGTGTATTGTGCAATCCATGTCAGTTCGAACTTTAAATATTTAAGAGGGAGCATTGACCAGTGCTTCCCTGGGAGTTCCACATCGATATGGCATGTATACTTGTCCCTTTGGGTTATCTTCCTCCAGTAAAAGCCCAGATCAGTTATAGTTGGTATTTTGTACAAGTGCTATTTTCATGAGTTGCATTGATATGTTGGTTTAGTCATTTTTTATTAAAGTAGCTAAGCTTTGTCTTAATAACTGCCCAGAGTCAGTCTATAAGTTAGTTTACAATCATAATTGTTGGTTAAATTTCCAGCTAATGGCATAGACGTACTGCCTTTATACACAAAGATACAAAGGCAAATGGTCTTAGATCAAAATTTGGGACTGATGACTATGTATTGCCTACAGGGACAGCTAGAGTGATTTTGTAAATCCTTATATATTTAAGTTTAGCTGTCCTTGTTGGTGTTAAAAAAAAAAAAAAAAAAACAAACAAACAAACAACTTTGTATGGAAAAAGCATGTGCTTTGGGCCAAGAAATGGTTATATCCAGCCTACTCATCCAGTAGAAAGTGATTCTGAATAAAGATGCAGTGGGCAATATCACTTCAATCATCCATATTAGTCCCCTAGTATCATGTCTACCCCCAGTGTTTTGTGCAAGTGATGATTTTGTATGGCTTTCTTTTAACTATCTATGACAAGGAGATGTTGAGCTATTAAAGATACAAAAGGGTATGGTAGATCACTGGTGGGACAGATTCCTAGAAAGCAGAGCATTTGATTTGACAGACACCTGAGATGTTAGACTATTAGATGCTTCTAACTGCTTTGTGGTTCCTTCAATTGTAAACTTTAAGTATACCGAGTGTTGCACCCTATTCTCCCTTTGTCTAGAATGTCGTTAAATTCTCATATTTTACAGGTCTCTGGTGAGATAAATTGTACTGTTATTCTGATTATATATATATGTCGCACAATTTCTTGTTAGTAGAATTGAGATGGAGTGGTACAAAGTTCAAACTGTTGTATATTTCACTATGTTCTTGGTTAAATGGGAATTCTTTGGAATGAATAAGATATGTTATAATTGTGATAATATGATGGTTATAAGAAATGGGATGCTCTGGAATAATACTGAGGATGATGTGCATTGGGGTCAAATGGTGAAGAAAGTCTTATGACCTTTTGGGTGGCAAATATTAGTATACATTTTTATAGGCTGTCATGCTTCCCACAACAGATTCATCAAAGTTTTTAACTAACCATAAAATTATATATTCAGAATTCTGTTTGGAAGACAGACATGCATCGAGTGGTCCTATGTAGTAGAGTATGTTTGGCAGTTTAATAATGGATATTTTGCATATTACAAGCACCAGGGGGATTTGAAATGAAGGTGCCAAGTTGGATAATTCAATTGAGCGAGAAACAATGTTAAGATCCATTGTCCATGACAGCTCTTTGTTCCATGAAAAATGTAAGGTCAGTATGCTCCCTTCTAATGAATTCAGTTACCTATATGTGTCACTTTACTAAATCTGTTGTTTCACCATGTGGTGGTGCCAACTATTTATAAATGGGAAGCTATATTGCAGATTCGTGATAAGTGATTGACATTGATTCTATCTGCTAGAATTATTTTCCTTGATATGTACATCTGAGCACTGAACATAGTAGTCAGAATTGGAATTGGATTCCCAAAATCACAAAATGGGCCAGAACTGGGAAAAAATTGGGTTGAAGAACTAGACCAAAAAATAATACCTAAAATACTCAAATTTGAATTAAAAAAATAGATCCATGTAACAATGTAAATCCAAACCATTAGACACTAAATGTTCAAAGTTTGCTTGTGCATGGTAAAAGGTGAATATATTATAATGGAATCATGAAATAAGTTTTGGGATTGCATATAGTTGAACTTCTAAGTGAAAATACATAAACAATTAAGCTTCTAAATGGCCTCTAGACTCAAGAGTCCAAAACATCATACTATTAACTAATCAGTCACCTGCAGGGAAAATTTTAACTACCGATCCATTTGTAGGAAAAAACTTAAAGACTGGTGGACAAATCCACTTGGCCAACACTTGTAATCCCTTCTAACACTGCACAATAATCCTCAGTTGCTGTGATAGTCACTGTGCCTCAGTTGCTGCTCAGAGATTGTTTGTGACACTTGTTTGAAACCTAAGTTTGAGGAGGCTTAATTTGTCAAGCTTGTTCGAGTACAATGTACAATATTAATTTTTTCTTAGATGCAGTGCTAGAACTTTACAACTTGTTTTTTGGTGCTCTGGGGAATCAGACACATTGTGTTTGCAGTAGCAACTTAGGTTTTACACAGATGTCCTGTATTTGAAAAACATTGTTGATATGATGAATTTGGAATGGCGTTATGAGAGGCATCGAAGGAAATCCTTCAATTTGACTTTGGTGAATGTTGGAGTCAAGCTTGGGAGTTGTCAGGTTCTCTCTAGCAATGGGAATTGTGGCATTAATGTAGCTGACTGTGACTAATTACAACTGATGCATTCAAAGTGGTACTTATAAAACATATTAAAGGACAAGGGAATTTAGGCATTTCAAATAATTATGGGTTCATTTTCAGTGCATTAATGTAGACATTCCCTCGTGGAGTGGAAGTTCCACCCACAATGGGTTTAATAATGTCTTATAAATTGTAGAACAAAAGCACCATGAGTTTTCTGTGGCAGAGTATTTCTAGGAATATTGGGAGTTGTGTCAGAAGTACCAGAGGTATGTGTGTATTGTGCAATCCATGTCAGTTCAAACTTCATATATTTAAGAGGGAGCATTGACCAGTGCTTCCCTGGGAGTTCCACATCGATATGGCATGTATACTTGTCCCTTTGGGTTATCTTCCTCCAGCAAAAGTCCAGATCAGTTATAGTTGGTCTTTTGTACAAGTGCTATTTTCATGAGTTGCATTGATATGTTGGTTTAGTCATTTTTTATTAAAGCAGCTAAGCTTTGTCTTAATAACTGCCCAGAGTTATCTGTAAGTTAGTTTACAATCATAATTGTTGGTTAAATTGCCAGCTAATGGCATAGACGTACTGCCTTTATACACATAGATACAAAGGAAAATAGTCTTAGATCAAATTTTGGGATTGATGACTATGTATTGCCTACAGGTATAGCTGGAGTCATTTTGTAAATCCTTGTATATTTAAGTTTAGCTATCCTTGTTGGTGTTAAAAAAAAAAAAAAAAAAAACAAAAACTTTAGATATAAAAAGCATGTGCTTGGGGCCAAGAAATGGTTATATCCAGCCTACTCGTCCAGCAGAAAGTGACTCTGAATAAAGATGCAGTGGGCAAGATCACTTCAATCATCCATATTAGTCCACTAGTATCATGTCTACCCCCAGTGTTTTGTGCAAGTGATGATTTTGTATGGCTTTCTTTTAACTATCTATGACAAGGAGATGTTGATCTATTAAAGATACAAAAGGGTATGGTATAGTGAATCATTGATCATTGGTGGAATGATTCTAGAGAAGTGAGCATTTGAGTTCACAGACACGATGTATTTGTCCCGAGCCTTGTTTCTAATGTTGAGCCCCAGAATGATTCCCAAAAATCACAAAATGGCCCAAGCCAGAAAAAGCCCAGGTTAATGGCCCGGACCACAAAATAATACCTAAAATACTCAAATTTGAATTAAAAAAATAGATCCATGTAACAATGTAAATCCAAACCATTAGACACTAAATGTTCAAAGTTTGCTTGTGCATGGTAAAAGGTGAATATATTATAATGGAATCATGACATAAGTTTTGGGATTACATATAGTTGAAATTCTGAGTGAAAATACATAAACAATTAAGCTTCTAAATGGCCTCTAGACTCAAGAGTCCAAAACATCATACTATTAACCAAATGAGTACATAACTCATTAGCACAAATTTGAAGTTTACTTTCTCTTGGTCAATGGCTCCAACAGCTGCTGCCATTCAATTTTTAAAAACAGTTGGTAGGGGCACCAACCTGTTTGACCGAGGAGAAACAGTACGGTGGTCATGCCCATGAGTGTACTTCTGTCTAATTAGCATTGTTTGAAAACCCCTTGTTGAAATATTGCTTGCTTAGAAACTAAGCAAGATTGAACGACAACCCATTCTCTATCCTGGAACTCCAGCCTTTACAAGAGCTTCACCATAAAAATAAGTAAATATATACAAATTAAAGAAAGCCACGAACCAAAGTTTAATTGAACAAATTGTTCAATGGGAAAAAGGAAGATAGATAATTTTGATCTCAAGTTCTTAGCATAAGCTTTTTCAAAGAGGAGTTAATTTTGATCTCTAGTTATTTACGCATAAATTGTGAAGCAACATTTAAAAGGATCCCTATTGTCAGCTAGTAGGAAGAGTGATGTGTGATACACAGAACAGGTATTGTACACAAAATCTGGAAATTTATAATAGTACCCGTTTTGTATTCCCTTCAATCATGCCCTTCCTTCGAACATTGTCGACCAAAATTTCACAAGTGCTTGAACAAGGATGAAGCCTTTCTCCATCATTTGATCCCAAAGTTTACAAGATTTGCTCAGCTTTTCTTCTCGGCAAAGACCTCGAATGACCAGACTGTAAGTATGCTCATTCGGATAGCAACCACTCTCTATCATTTCTTCAAAAAGTTCAACCGCCTCACTTATTCTAAACGATTTGCAAAGCCCATTTATTAAAGCATTGTATGAAGCCACATCAGGATTAATTCCCTTTCTTACCATCAGATAGCAGATCACGGGCCTGGTCAGTCCTACCCATCCTGCAGAAGTGATTAATCACGGTGGTATAGGTAATCACATCAAGCGTAAAACCTTCCGTCCACATCTCATGGAAAAGCTCCTCTATGAGGTCAGGATGACCTTCTTCAAAAAACCCATTTATCAGTGTAGTGTAGGTGACAATATCTGGAACAATACCTTTCTGTAAAATTTCACTCAGCTGCTTATAAGCAGTACCAGTTCTACGAAGTTTGCAAAGTGCATTAATAAGTGTGTTGTATGAAACAACATCACTTAAGCCAACAACCTCCATCGTTTGAGATACTAGCAGATCGCCTTTCTCCAATTTGTTTGCCTTGCAGAAGCCAACAATTAGCTCATTGTAACTATAGCTGTTAGGAACAATACCCTTATCTGTCATTTTAAGAAACAGCCTCTGAGACTCATTCAAATGGCCTTCCTTGGAGTGATAGTTGATCAAAGTATTGTACGTAACCACATCTGGAACGCAACCATTCCTCTCCATAAAGGCAGCAAGAATTTCAGCTTTGGACCCTTTGCCTGCTTTGCGAAAAGTGCCAATCAGGGCATTATATACAGAGCCAGGACCAATGTTAGACACTCCATGCAATGCTCAGACCACCATTCATATTTGGGAAACCGGGCCAACCAGGGGCAAGACCAGCAACAACGTCATTCCATGTTGGGTTTGGAAAACTCCAGCCATATGACCAAGCACCTCCAAAATAACACAGCCCCAGCAGACCGATTCACCCATTTCGATGGTAGATCCATATGTGGCCGAAGGGTTGCTGGATTGATATGAGTAGACACCTATTTTCTAGACCGACTCCATTGTCGACTCCAACCCTGCAGCCATACTGGATATTGGGGCGAATGCAGTTCCAAAACCCTCGAGCCTAGTAAATCGGGGGCGAATATAAACCAAAATTGTCCAGACCACTAAATGCGGAGGCGAATCCAACGTTTTATGTTTTATGCGCCCTTATATTTTTGGGCTAGAGCATAATAATTATTTATTTTTAAAATAATTTTGGGACTAATTATACAAAACTATACAAAAAGGTTTTATATAAAAAATTCGCCCCAATAAAATCTAAAACCCCTTAAATTTCGCCTTTGGGCTAAAATTCGCCCCTAAAATTATCCCCGATTCTGAACATCTCATCTGAATTATCAAGAAAGTCATTTGGACACTTTAGCTACGAGAAAAATTGGTTTTCCCAAGGTCACTCTAGAAGTGCAACAACTCTCCTATGGCACATGTATTTTTGACATTTATCTAAAACCATGACACCTGTGTAAAATATGAAGGAGGATTTTCTTCCTTGATCTCTGATGGATAAAAATCTCTCTCACTTTTTTCAAATTCATCTTTGTTTGGTCAGAAACACAGTTTGAAGAAAAACTAGCTCTATGTGTGGAAAATGATTTGTCTCTTGGAATGAATTCTTGGTAAATGATGAAGACATGATCTTATGAGTTTCAATGGCCTCATAATTACTGATAGGACCTACCTTATGCCTCCTCTACTCAAATGTCTCGTTTTTATAGCAACCATAGCTCAATGGGAGAGGAAATTAGGTTTTGGTGCTTGTGAACAATGATGAATTAGGCACCCTTGGGAAAAATGGTTAAAAAACGAAGCGAGGTCAATGATAATGATAGAGATGAGGTGAAAGAAGAGTAAAATAAGGTGTGATGGGTGGGATGTAAATACTAGTGCTAACATCGGCTCCATCTGGGGATGGTAGCTCCTTGGAGGTGCCAAGAACCGCAGATCTCTGAATTTGTAGATTAGTGCCTTATCCATTGGGCAATGGAGTCACAATCTGTAAAATGAAACTAAAAACACACTGCAAACTTCAACTCACACTAACAGATCATCAAATCCTTAGGGTATTTACCTCAGGCTTCAAACCTTATTGAATTCTGTCAACACTTGCTGAAAATAAAATCAAATCAAAGTGAAATGATACCAACCTACTCTACTCTGTTGTACAATTGTTGATTAGGTGAAATGATCTTTCAAGTGTAACCAATCCAGGAGATGGCTACTTACTGAAGTTATGCTCTCACTTTCCTCAAGTAGGCAGAATGATGTACATGTAGGCAACTCACAATAAAAACTAAAATTAAGACTTATGCTAACAAACAAGACAACATTCATCTTCTCCAATGCTTGCAAAAGACTGCCAAAGGATTTTGAAACCCCTGAAGCATTACCTTGTCTTGAGATCCAACAGCAGAAATACAAGTACTCCCTTCATTCTGATTTGAAAGAACACTTGTTCGTTGATCTATAGGAAGGAATGGGGAAGTACAACCTTCTACTATGTAATTTCCCAAAATGGGGATTACACAACAAGCCTGCTAAAATAACGCACTTCTGAGAATTCAGTGCACTGAAATGAGTTTGCAGCTCCTGGATCCCTTAGATCAGCTTATCTAAGATCTAAATCCAAAAGGAGAGAAGAAACAAATCAAACTAGGTGGGTTAAACAGATCTCCCACAACCTAGTCTAGTTGAAAAACACCCAAAGATAGGGGCTGCAGCTATATGCAAATGACTTCTTCAGAAATAATGAAATTTATCAATTTATAAGCATGATACCAACATGGAGGTCCATATTTCAGCTCTACAACAGAAAAATAGATCTACAATGCAACTTATACGATGTATAACAAAAATAGGATGAATATACAAGACAAAAGCCTCAAAATGAGCTGCTACAACAACATGAAATGGAAGAATAATCTTGACAGCGTTATTTTCATTGCTAAAGCATGAAGTGGATTACAACTTAGATCTAGAGTAGATCTTTACACAAAATGATAAATCTATTCCAGATCTGTATACATGATAAACTCCTTTATACACTCCCCTTGGGGATCTCAGCAAAACATGAACAACGGTGAGTAGATCTGAGATCTAAGTCACAAATCTGCAGAAGTATTCAGAAAATTATGAATCATAACATATGTAGCAGATAAGATCTGAAACAACATGGATTGGTTGGCCAATCCACGGATCACCACAGTGAAAGGAAGAATCCAATCACTAGAGATCTCTCCTCTAGAATGATGCCAAGACACCCCGCAACCCTGCTCTTGCAAATAATGTAGTCATGGAAGAGGGACTACAATGTAGGCTCTAAGAATGCTTTGGCCTATTGCCAATTTGTGGATATGAAGCTCAATAGCTAATGCACTCTTCCAAGAGGTTAAAAGACACACTCACTGAGAAGAGGCACCAGTATAATCTAGATCTGAGCAGATCTAGTGTTTCCACTTGCTGCAACTTACATGGACATCCCAATCCTAAACATGACTACACTGTAGATGCAAGATGTGGCTTGGCCAAATGCCAGATAGTGGACTAGACAAAAAAGACTCCTCCAAGAGCTGCTCAAGGAAGGAGGTGGGATTCCTAAATAGGAAAGCCCAATAAGGGATGTCTAAATAGACAATACCTTCAGGAAATAATATCATCAACAACCCTTTTCCTATTGTCCTCCTCCTTATTTTATAAGATGAAAGCCTTGCCAAACCCTAAACCACCTCAATGAGTTAGCTCCTTTCACATGTGGAACCTCCATCTAAAAATGCGCTATGTATTCATGAGGTTCATTGTACCTAGACTGCGCTGTTGATTTGGTCAATGTTGACCCAGTCTCATGATTCAAACCCATTCACACCTGCAAGAGTTTATTTACATGGCCTAGATATGTCTTTGTTCACATAGGCATTGATTTATTCATTGTTTTCGGGAGTTTTACATGTCCTCCTTTATTCATTTATCCATGAAACAGAAAGATAAAACAAAAATGCATATTCCTCTTAGCTGAAGCTAAGTATGAATATTACAGTCCTCCCCTCCAAAATTTTGTTGAATCCTTAGTTAAAATGAGAGTGGGGGGGTGAATCAGTTTAACACATACATGAGCCTTTTAAAAATTTTCATCAAGCTTACTTACAACTTAATTTTATAACGAACTTAATATGTGAACAGTCTTAATATGTAGCAGCAAGTATTAAGATAATGTTACACCAAAATTATTAAGAGAGAAACAAGCATTAAGCAGATTGGATAGAACATACAACACATAGGCAACACACACAGAGACAGCATATATAAGTGGAAACCCATAAAGGGAGAAAACCACATCTTATGATTATTGTGATGCAAAGGCAAGCTCCAACTCCCTCTCACCACTGGTTTTCTGCAGGCACCAACCTACAGGAGGTTCCAACCTCAGTCAGCTAAAACTGACATCTATCAAGCTTCAACTTGATAGGGAAGTTCCAACTTCCTCATTCAATCAAAAGAAAATATTTGTTGATTTACCTTAGATATCAACTCTATTCTGTAGCATCTCTTTCTGCTCCTCCTTTTTCTTATCTTCTCTGCCTCATTTCTTCATACTCTGCATTCTCTAACCTTTCTTCAGCATATCAATATGATATCTTTTATACAATTTTCCTCATAACTGTTCGCATTCTACAGGGAATTCAAAGTGAATAGCCTCGACTCTTCGCCTTCTACCTCCTCACTTCTTTATGTAGCTCATTCATAAAACTACAGAAATTTGTACAGCTTTCATTTTTACAGTGGAGTATTGTTTCCTATGGATACTTTCCAGTGCATCACAAACAATATAAACCAATCAAAAAGCGTTTACACTCAGTTACAGTATGGATTAAAAATCGACCCATTCAGTTTTGGATCACCGTGTGTTTGTCTTTTTTGTGACTGTGTCTATC
Source organism: Pinus albicaulis (assembly GCA_034641835.2). NCBI lineage: Eukaryota > Viridiplantae > Streptophyta > Pinopsida > Pinales > Pinaceae > Pinus > Pinus albicaulis. The sequence continues at coordinate 1,467,785,985 of CM076581.1, forward strand.
TTTTTCGGCTCTGCTTGCTCTCATGTTCACTGTCGTGGTGTAACTGCTGCATATATGTAATTGCACCTTTTATATAACGCAATTCAACTCTCGGCGTTATAACAATAATAAAACATTTTAATACACAAAATTCCCTTACGGGCCCACTCGTCAAACTTTCTCTATTCTCTGATGCGATGTATCACCTCTTGAATACTTCTGATTGTGATTAATTGCAATCGCAACTTCCAATTATATGTTCCGATGCTCTGCTCCCATTCCGATGCAATGATTCACTGTTCACATATGGAAATATGTATGTATCATTTTATATATATATATATATATATATATATATATATGTATGTATGTATGCCGTTGTGCTTTCCTTTCCTCTTCAGCTTTGGTTTAAAAAACTCAGAGAAAACCTGTATTAGTCTTTTCTTTTGAATGGAGCCCACATACTAGCTATACTCCGCCTCATGTATTTCAATCGCAATCGCAACATTCACAAAGCTCCTGTGACTTGGTCATTAGATTTCTGTCGATGCGATTATCAAAGGCCCACCATATATTCAATTGAATCATATCTGTCGTCCATCCTTTAGAAATTCCGACGGCTATCATCCGATCGCTCAATCGCAATCGAAACTTTTAGTTGTATGTTACTCTTTCACCTCCGATGCGATGAATTGCTCCGATGCGCTTTAAGGCAGAACTCAAACAAATATGAGAGTCACCGTTTATAAATGAATCGGGTCCGCTATCTCAATTGGAATTTTTGTCAACACGTTCCGCTGCCATACTTTTCTCCGATGTGATTCGTGACTCGGGTCCCACTGTATACTACTTCATTTGTTTTAAGCCCGAACATTAGAACCTTTAGTTATTTTAATATCGCGCACAATAATACATATGCTTCATATTACTATTTGTTCTTTTGTTGGCACATATTCCAACTTCACTACCTTCTGTGCTACTTGTTCTCTTAGGAAATGGTACTTGATTAGGATGTGTTTAGTCTTTGAATGAAGTACAAGATTTTTTGATATACTTATTGCACTTGTATTATCACATTTGATAGAGATAGGTTCATCAATGCTTACCTTCATGTCTTGGAGGGTTTGTTTCATCCACATGACTTGTGTGCAACATGTTGCTGCTGTTATGTATTCTGCTTCCTCTGTAGATAGAGAGATATATGTTTGTTTCTTGCTTAGCCATGCCACCAGACTTTTTCCCAGGTAGAATGCACCTCCACTTGTGATTTTCCTGTCATCCACACAGCTGGCCCAATCTGCATCTGTATATGCTGTCAAAGTGAAGCTCTTACCTTTTGGATACCATGGCCCATACTATACAGTTCCTTGTAGATATCTGAATATTATTTTGACTGCTAGAAGGTGATTTTGTTTTGGTGCTGCCTGATATCTAGCCACAAGTCCTACTGCCAACATAATGTCTGGTCTAGATGCTGTTAGGTATAGCAGACTTCCTATCATGGATCTGTAAAGTCTTTGATCTATATCAGCAGATCCATCATCAGCACATAGCTTTCATCCAGTGATCATGGGAGTTGACACAGGTTTGCAGTCTTCCATTTTGAACTTTTTCAACATCTCTTTTAAGTATTTTTCCTATGAGATGAATGTACATGTGTTATTTTGCTGAATTTGAAGTCCTAAGTAGAAGGTGAGCTCTCCAATCATAGACATCTCAAACTCTGATTTCATCTCTTCAGCAAATCCTTTTGCTAACTCATCTTTGTTGCTTCCAAACATAATGTCATCAACATATACTACAACAATCAAGAGTTCATTTTCATGGGCTTTTATGTATAGATTGTTGTCTACTCCTCCTCTCTTAAAGCCTTGTTTTTGCAAGTACTTATCCAGCCTTGAATACCAAGCACGAGGAGCTTGTTTCAGCCCATATAGAGCCTTTTTTAGTCTGCACACATAGTCTTCTTTATCTGTTAATGAGAATCCTTCTGGTTGTTCCATGTAGACTTCTTCTTCTAGATCTCCATTCAGGAAGGCAGATTTCACATCCATTTGATATACCTTGAAGTCATGGTAGCATGCAAAGGCCAGAAAAATTCTGATAGCTTCCATTCTGGCTACAGGGGCAAATGTATCATCGTAATCAATACCTTCAATTTGTGAATATCCCTTGCATACAAGTCTGGCTTTATTCCTGATTACCTATCCTTGTTCATTCATTTTATTCTTGAATACCCATTTTGAGCCTATGACATTTTTCTCAGTGGGTATTGGAACTAATTCCCAGGTATTTTTCTTTTCAATTTGGTCCAATTCTTCATTCATAGCATTCACCCAATACTTGTCCTTGCTGGATTTTTCAAACTTCTTTGGCTCTATTTGTGATAACATAGCTAGGTATGCCTCTTCTGTCTGTTCAGTTAGTTGTCTTCTTGTTTGGACTCCTACACTCTTGTTTCCAATGATTTGATCTTCTGGATGGTTCTTTTGAGTGTATCTTGAGGGGGCTTTTGAGCTCAGTTCAACATCTTCTGTTTTCTTGCTTGTTTCATCATCATCTTGATTCTCTTCTTCATGATCTTCTGGAGGACTGCTGCAGTCTGTACTTCTTGTCTTGTTTGGTAGTTCTTCATCAAATCTTACATCAATGCTTTCTACAATTTTTTGAAGAGTCTTGTTGTAGCACCTGTAACCTTTACTCTTGGATGCATATCCTAAAAATATTCCTTCATCTGCTCTTGCATCAAAATTCTCCAGGTTTTCATCATTATTATTTATGTAACACTTGCTTCCAAAGAATCTAAAGTGCTTGATTGATTCTGGTTTACCATGCCATAGTTCATAAGGAGTCTTGTCACTGTTTGGTCTTAAATGAGCTTTGTTTAGAATATGCACAACTGTGTGTACTGCTTCTACCTAGAAGGTTTGGGGAATGTTACTTTCTTGCATCATGGCTCTGTCAATTTGTTGTACAGACCTATTTTTTCTCTCTGCCACTCCATTCTGTTGAGGTGTCCCTGCAATAGTAAACTGTTGCTTTATCCCATGTTCATTGCATAGGTCTACAATGTCATAGTCTGTGAATTCACCTCCTTTGTCTGATCTGATGCATTTTAGCTTGCATCTAGTTTGATTTTCTGCCAATGCCTTGAATATCTTGAATTTATCAAGTGCTTCCGATTTATATTTGAGAAATGCAACCCATGTCATTCTTGAGAAATCATCTATTATCAGCATGAAGTAGGATTCTCCACTTGGTGTTTTAGTCCTTGAAGGCCCACATAGGTCCATGTGTACAAGCTAAAGTGGCCTACTTGTTGATAGCTCATCTTTGGTCTTAAAGGATGTCCGGGTATGTTTGCCCAATTGGCAAGATTTGCATATGGTATTTGAAGGCCTTTTTATTGCTGGCATATCTCTGACAGCTTTCTTCTTGCTCAATCTGATGATGTGGTCGAAGTTAAGATGTCCTAATCTCCTATGCCATAACCATGACTCCTCAAGTTTGCTAAGATGGCATGCTTCATTCTCTTCTTTCACTATGTAGACATTACTCTCTATTCGAACACCTTTGAGTAGAGTCTTTCCTATGGTGCTTGATCTGACTTCATAGTATTGTGCTCTAAAAAGAACTTCACAACCTTTATCACACATTTGACTGACTCTTAGCAAATTTACTTTCAGCCCATCCACAAATAGTACATCTTAGGCCTTTCCTCTACCATTATCTAGGCTGATTGTGCCTTTTCCCTTGATTTTTCCTGATTTATCATTGCCAAAAGTAACATTTCTAGATTTCTTTTCATCAAAAGTTATAAACTTGCTTCTATCTCCAGTCATATTCTTTGAGCAACCACTGTCCAAATACCATTGGCTTTTCAGGTCTTGAGCTGTTAGAGCCAGATCACATTTATTCACCTTATTTTTCCACTGCATGCATCCTCTTGTTTGGTACCTTTTCTGAGATGATGACCCACATTCTCTGAGAGGAAATTTGGAAGGCATATGTCCAATTTTATTGCATACACAACATTTAATCATATTTTTAGCAGAATTATGAGTATGAGTAAACTCTCCATGATTCATAAACCTCCTTGAGGTTTTAAACATCAGTCTTTGTCCATATTTTCTGCATTCTATGATTTTATGGCCAAATTCTTTACAGTAAAAACAATATCCATAGAAACAGTTTGCGTACCTGATGAAAGGATGTCTTCTCCATTTGTTTGCTTGAGATAATATCATTATTGTTTGCATCCTTTGCTGGTTTGAATTAATCCTCCTTGTATGACAGTATGCAGCAATGTGTCCCAGCTTGTGGCAGGCATAACAGGTGGCATTTTTCATGGGAGGAAAGAATCTCCTTTGATGGCTTCCAAATTTGACATACTCAGGGGCATATGAGCCTTTTTTTGTTGGCTGAGTATTTGTTTCATTCTTTGTTATTAGAGGTTCCTTCTGGTTTCTATCTCCTTCATTGCATGTTTTTTCTTTTGTAGGAATCATTTGAGCTGCTTCATCATCCTTATTTTCTTTTACAAAAATAATATTTTTTTTTTCCTTTTCTTTGCCTTTACTTGATTCTCCTTCATAGCCTATCCCAGTTTTTATCAGAGGAGATCTTTGAGCATCCAGAATTTCATTCAACTTACCAAAGCTTGTCATTTGAGAAGAATTTATAGACACTTTCCTTTGGGCATTTTCTAATTTCTTCCTCAAGCATACTACTTATTCTTCCAACTTCTCTTGTTCCTGAATTTTATCCTTGATTTTCTTAAGTAACATGTCTTCTATCTTCCTGGCTTCTTCAAGCTCTACTTTTAGCTGAGTGAGGACTTCTAAATTTTGTTCTTCTCTTACATACTTGAGGAGAATGTCTTTTTGTTTTCTACACTTCAGTTTGAGTCTGTCAATCTCCTCCAGGGAACTTCTTAGCTCCCCCTCAAGATCAAATTCACCTTCTTCTTCATCTTCTAGAAGGAGTCCTTCAAGTTCTTCTATGGCCATAAACATGAATTCAGAAGTTACTTCTTCACTTGAGGGTTTATCTGAGTCTTCAGATGCACTGTTGTCTTGTTGAGCATAGAAAAATTTTCTATTGAATTTCTTTCCTTTCTACCAGTTCTTTGATGTAGTTTTCTCTGATTCTTGAGCCTGATTCCTTGTTTTCTTATGAGGAAACTTAGCGGCATAGTTTCCAACTCTTCCATAGTTAAAACATTTAAATGGAAGTTTACCTTTATATTTACCTGAGCCTCTATCCAGTTTCTTGACAAATTTGGCCTCTTCTTCATTAGAGCAAGAGCATATATCTTCCTTTTCTTCGTTCTTCTTCTCTGTCTTAAAGGCTGCCTCCCTCACACTTGGCTTCTTCTGTGGGAGCCTCATCTCATAGGTTGTTAGATTTCCAAGTAACTGGTTCATGGTCAAGGTTTCCCAATCAGTTGTTTCTTCTATGGCAGAAACCTTGGGGTTAAAGCTGGGTGGAAGAGATCTTAGAATATTTTGTACAATTACACATTCTGGTATGGTTTCTCCAAGAGCTTTCATATTATTAACAATTTCTGCCACTCTTAAGAAGAAGCTGCCAATATCTTCATCATCATTCATCCTTAAATTTTCAAACTGAGCTCTATATACTTGAAGTTTGGCTGTCTTCACCTTTTTGTTTCCCTCATGGATGTTTTCAAGAGTATCCCACATTTATTTGGCAGTCTTGTTGTGCATTACTTTGATAAATTTAGCTTCACATAGTCCATTTAAGATTGCATTCATGGCCTTTGCATTAGCTACAAAGTCTTGTTTAGCTTCTTTCTCTGAGTTAGTTTCCTTTGGGGCATATCCAAATTCCACAGCAGCCGAAACTTCTATTCCTAGATACATTATGTATGCTCTCATTCTGATTTTCCAGAAGGCATAATTAGCACCGGTAGAGAAAGGGGCTTTATTGGTTGAACTTCCTTCTTGACTAGCCATCCTGGGGACCTAGGATCTCCTTTCAGTTGTTAAACTGGTACAAAAGGAACTTAGCTCTGATACCAATTGTTGAATCCTTAGTTAAACCGAGAGGGGGGGGGTGAATCAGTTTAACACATACACGAGCCTTTTAAAACTTTTCATCAATCTTATTTACAACTTAATTTTATAACCAACTTAATATGTGAACAGTCTTAATATGTAGCAGCAAGTATTAAGATAATGTTACACCAAACTTATTAAGAGAGAAACAAGAATTAAGCAGATTGGATAGAACATATCAACACATAGGCAACACACACAGAGATAGAATATATAAGTGGAAACCCATAAAGGGAGAAAACCACATCTTATTATTGTTGTGATGCAAAGGCAAGCTCCAACTCCCTCTCACCACTGATTTTCTGCAGGCACCAACCTACAGGAGGTTCCAACCTCATTCAGCTACAACTGACATCTATCAAGCTTCAACTTGATAGGGAAGCTCCAACTTCCTCATTCAATCAAAATAAAATATTTTTTGATTTACCATAGATATCAGCTCTGTTCTGTAGCATCTCTTTCTGCTCCTCCTTTTTCTTATCTTCTCTGCCTCAATTCTTCGTACTCTGCATTCTCTAACCTCTCTTCAGCATATCAATATGATATCTTTTATACAGTTTTCCTCATAACTGTTCACATTCTACAGGGAATTCAAAGTGAATAGCCTTGACTCTTCACCTTCTACCTCCTCACTTCTTTATGCAGCTCATTCAGAAAACTACAACAATGTGTACAACTTTCAGTTTTATAGTGGAGTATTGTTTCCTATGGAGACTTGCCAGTGCATCACAAACAATATAAACCAATAAAAAAGCATTTACATTCAGTTATAGTATGGATTACAAATCGACCCATTCAGTTTTGGATCACCGTGTGTTTGTCTTTTCTGTGACTATGTCTATCTTTTTCGGCTCTGCTTGCTCTCCTATTCATTGTCGTGGTGTAACTACTACATATATGTAACTGCGCCTTTTATATAACGCAATTCAACTCTCGACGTTATAACAATAATAAAACATTCTAATACATAAAATGCACTTACGGGCCCACTTTTCGAACTTTCTCTATTCTCCGATGCGATGTATCACCTCTTGAATGCTTCCGATTGAGATTAATTGCAATCGCAACTTCCAATTATATGTTCCGATGCTCTGCTCCCATTCTGATGCGATGATTCACTGTTCACATATGGAAATATGTATGTATCGTTTTACATATATATATATATATATATATATATATATATATATATATATGCTGCTTTGTGCTTTCCTTTCCTCTTGACTTTGGTTTAAAACTCGGAGCAAACACAGCAGTAGTCTTTTCTTTTGAATGGAGCCCACATACTAGCTATGCTACTGCCTCATTTATTTCAATCCTGGCTCGAGACATTCTCGCTCTTGTGACATTTGCAATATGAATTTCCGCCGATGCGATTAGAAAAGGCCCACCATATAGTCAATCGAATCTACGCCATACATCCTTCAACAAATCCGATGGCTATCATCGGATCGCTCTCAATCGCAATCGAAACTTTCAGTTGTATGCTATGTTACTCTTTCACTCCCTCTCCCGATGCGATGAATTACTCAGTGCGCTTTGAGCGGAACTCAAAAATATGAGACTCTGCATTTATAAATGAATCGGGTCCCTTCTCAATCGGAACTTTTGTCAACACGTTCCGGCTGCCACCACTTTTCTCCGATGCGATTCGTGACTCGGGTCCGCCGTATACGCACTTCATTTGTTTTAGCGAACATTAGAGCATTTTGTTCTTTTAATATCGTACAATAATACATATACTTCATATTATAACCTTGGTCCCTTGTATATAAAGTGCTAGATATATATATATATATATATTTCACATCTGGAACTTATGTATTCTCCATCTTGGGTTAAGGGGGTTAAGATTCTTGGAATTTTATGTAGGGGGTCCCACACTACACATACAGTACCCTCCGTCAACATTATATTAAGTCTTTGGCTCAGACTTAAGCCCAACACTAATATACATATTTATATAACCTCTTGGGCTCCATAGTTTGTTTAATGCTTCCACTCACAGCATAGACTTACCCATGTTCTTTATTCGAACCTTAGTCTTAATGCTACAAAAAGGGTTCTGACTCTTTTAATTACAAACACTCACGCTTATAGCATTCACTCATGGTTTATACATTAACGCAACACATATATCATATAGTGGTTCGCGGGCCCCACGCTCTACTGATCACCCTTATATCAATCATTCAACATTTTATCTAATGGCTAATAACTAACCATTAACGCAACTGTTCAGCTAGGCCCACCTCAACTTATATGTGAACACTCTATCATGTATTCAAATTCACGTGGACTAACTCAACCTGCATTTGCCCCACCTTAGGCTTAATCACAATTCAACATAGGTATATACCAAGCATATTAACATGCTATGCCCAGCATATAAAAAACCAATTACGTAGGTCCGCTTCATATATATCAACATATATTAATATACGTTATAACCTTTGCCTTTTTATTAACTTTCATAACACACATAATACATAGAACTTCGCATAATACTTTGGCTCCGTAGCTATGAATGTAGGTCCCACAGCCTCGGTTCTCTTCCCCACAACTCCTCTTTTGATCGGACGGTCTATCTGCTCTCGCGCTCCAACTGAGCTTTGGTCCCCCATCCGACAAACGATGCGTAATATCGCGCAACTTATATGCTCGTCACATAATTCTCCAAAATTACACGAAAAAACTTGTATTCGAAAACCGCTTTAGGACACGTGGCCATCAATGACATATATCGCGTTCCTTTTGAAAATTCTGCTTACCACTTCAACTATCGCGGGAACCCACTGAGCGTCGGTTTCACTGTTTGCTCAGGGTTCTGCTCCTAAATCCGGGTTCCAGTTCTCATAATTTTTAACTCTTATTAAAAGAATTCCACTTTCGCTCTTGTTTCCTCTTGCGTTCTCGACATTATAATACGGTGCTTCATACGTTGAATGCCCGACTCCATTAGGTTTTCACTGTGTAATTATGGTTCCTTTCTTGGTTCTGCGCCCTTACTGGTTCCACCTGTGTTATTCTTTGTCTCTGTTTTCTCTTGTCTCTACCTCTGTTATTCTCTGTCTCTGTTTCACTGTACTCTCTGCAGCCTTTCTCTACTGCTTGACCGTTTCATCTCACGGCTCTGCCTCTATATTCTCTGTCTCTACACCCTTTTTCTTGTGCATGATTGTTTCACTGTGTCACTGTACTCTGTACTCTGTCTCTGCATCCTCTTATTTTACTGCCTTTCTTCTATTGCTGCTGCTCAACCCTCTCTACATCTTACTGCCTCTTTTTCTCTCTCTACTTCTATACTGTCTCCTTTGCCATCTCCTTTTCCATCAATGACAACATTTCCAACAATTTTTTCTTATCCTCAAGCAACTAATGGGGTGAGTGCTGCAACACTTCTCCTCCATTGGTGACATCATCAAATATCAAGCCCTCATCATAAGCTAGATGCTCACCAATCCAAACCTCCATTAATTGTCCCTCCAAAGTCAATAAGAGATGTGCAAAATCCATCCCCCAAAGAAACAATATCTGATGTGAAACAATCATGGTTTTCCTAATGTTCCCTCTAAAATATATAACATAAAACACATGGAAAATTTTCAGCTCATTAGGCACATGCATACCTCCCATCCTCCCTCCAAGGATTCCCATAAAAAGTACAAGTATGTCATCAATATATGGGAGCAAAATAATGTACAACCAAACAGAAAGGTACACATATGGGGGTGGGTCATAGTCCCACATGTGTAACTAGCGTAATGCATCCCCTATTTGCATCAAACCAAGATGTGGTAAGTGGTTTTCCCACCACTTACTTGCAGCCCATGCCATCTCACTATAACTGAATGTGTGAGATATGTTTGGTACCTTAGGAAAACACCCATCATGAAACAAGATCTCCCTTTTTCCACCAAGGGAGTGGCCAAGTGCATCAATTGTTGTGACCCCATATTTTCCATCAGATTAAAAATATATAACACTCCTCCTTGTAGTCATGGCCTACAAAAACATGGTGTAAGAATGCATGAAGTTAGAATATAAAATACATGTAATAAGAGCATGCTCTTCACCAACAATTCTCCTCCTATCAATGGAGTGGTGCATAGATCTACTCTCACCTTCAAGGGAAGGAAGAGAGGGCTGATTTAACTCTCCCTTAGAGCCATATTTCTGCTCCAGCTCCACATAATCCATGCATCTTTGAAAATGCTGATATAGTTCCCTTTCAAAGCCCTCCCAGTAATAGCTCCTCAATATGATATTATTGAGCTTCATAGAATAAGTGTGACTAAGATGGAACTCTTCATAAGCCCTCTGTAGAAGCTCCCCCTTGAGCTTGGAGGCTCTAGAAAAGAAGATTCTACCATGATTATAGATGACTCCATCAAGGATTGAATAGCTCCCTTCATGCAACCAGTCATCAAGAATCATGCAAGTATGAAGATCCTTGGAATACTCCACCAAAAGTTGGGATTTCCAATAGGGATCTGAGGTTCCCAACAATGACAGTGCTGATAGTGTGTCATTTGAAGTGTCTTCCACGTTGTGGTTCTTCTCCTTGACATCTCCCATGTCAAAGTTACCAGGTGGAAGGTTTCCAGTCCTCCCTTGCTATTTGCCTTGCTCATGCACATGCTCAAAAGAGGAGGGAAGCCCTTGGAAGTTAGCCTCCCTTGGAAGGCTACCATCTATCCAAAACCTCATTGGTTTTTCCAAATTATGCATGTGTGTCCACCATCTCTTATCATGTATGGAAGAGGATCCTCCAAACAAGCTTGTCCCCAAATTCAAGAATTGCCTCCCTTGCTTCATGATGGTGTCATTCTTAATTCTTGCAACATCTCCTCTCAGCGCAGTATGGGATGAGAGAATGGATAGTGAAGTAAAGGGAAAAATTATTTCCCTCTCCTTGTACTTCCCCCATACTCTCAACGCTGAAGCATGGTCTTCTAATGCTCCCTCCCTCCTTGGATCTATGAAAGGAGCATCAATGCATGAAACATCTCCCATCAAATCTGAATTAGGTGGTCTACCAGGTGGTGTACCACAATATAATGATGTCTCATGGCTCATTCCCATGTGAATAGTAGATGGGAACATCATATGACTGCTTCCACTGTGAAAATCCATCTCTAATTGCTGTGTGGAAGTATCATGGTAAGGAGAAGTTGGAGCAACTCCCCCATCTTCTTCTTCATCACCCACCTTATGCAAGATCTCACAGTCTAAGGTGCTCCCTTTAGATGCAGCTAAATCATGAACACCCATCATCTCCTTGGTGTCAATAGTCTTGATCACAAAGGACTGATCCATCATAGTGTGTGTTCCAAAATTTGGATGCAGTGTTGGGACACATTTCCTCCACTGTTTTATCTCTTTACCCATCATCATAGACACATGTTGCTCTTTCTCTCCATGTATAGGATCCTTGGGGTCTCCTTGCAGAGATACAAGGGCCCTCTTAGTGGAAGCCATAGCTTCAACTCCATTTTTCAATAAAAATAGATTCCCTCCTGCTGTCACAGCGCTGGTGGAACCTTTCAGTTCTACTTATTTCTTCTCCTCATCAATGGAGTATGCCCCATCAATAAGAGATCCTTTTTCTTGATCTCTCCTTGAGGAAAGGATACCCATGTCTTCTTTTTTAGAAGAGTGATCTTGCTGAGGTAAGGCATTTGCCCTTGGAAAATCATGTAGCAGATCTTTAACCTCCCCAACAATGTTCTGAAATGGAGTTATCTTCATGGATCTTCTTTCTTCTTTGAGTTGAAAAAACTCTGGGAAGCCTATATGCTCTTTGAATCTCTTAGACTGAGATTCATATTCTCAGAGGTATTCACCAAGAGTCTCCTCCTCTGGTGTCTCTCCATCTTATTCCCCTCTTGCAAGGAATGCATGTATGCTGCAACGTTGTAGATCAGATTGTGTGGCTGCATGCTCACACACATCAAGTGAAGTAGTGGGGCTTCCTTCATGTGCAAACATCTTCAAGGGATATGTTGGTCTTTCATTCCTCTCTTCCCCGATTTCTTCCTTCAGCTCATGCAAAGCTTGAGAAAGAATGTTAGAGAACTCTACTCCTTTTATTCTTCAATACAAGGGGGTTTCATCCTTGCTTGCTTTGTCTTTGGTGTAATCATTTTTCTTCTATCTTATTCTATGATACCTATGCTCTCTGTTAGTGAGAGGCTCTCATTCTTCTGAAGGCATACTGGCTCCAAGAATGCATAGGTTGTGCCAAGAAATATGCTATGATACCACTGTAATATCCCAAAATGGGGATTGCACAACAAGCCTGCTAAAATAACGCACTTCTAAGAATTCAGTGCACTGAAATGAGTTTTCAGCCCCTGTATCCCTTATATCATCTTTTCTAAGATCTAAATCCAAAAGGAGAGAAAAAAAAATCAAAATAGGTGGGTTAAACAGATCTCCCACAACCTAGTCTAGCTTAAAAACACCCAAAGATAGGGGCTGCAACTATATGAAAAGGACTGCTTCAGAAATAACACAGTTTATCAATTTATAAGCATGAGACCAACATGGAGGTCCATATTTCAGCTATATAATAGAAAAATATCAACAATGCAGCTTATACAGTGTATAACAGAAATATGATGAATATACAAGACAAAAGCCTCAAAATGAGCTGCTACAACAACATGAAATGGTAGAATAAGCTTGACATCGTTATTTTCATTGCTGAAGCATGCAGTGGATTACAACTCAGATCTAGAGCAGATCTATACACAAAATGATAAATATATTCTAGATCTGTATACAAGATAAGCTCCTTTATACACTCCCCTTGGGGATCTAAGCAAAACATGAACAACGGTGAGTAGATCTGAGATCTAAGTCACAGATCTGCAAAAGTATTTAGAAAATTCTAAATCATAACATATGTAACAGATCAGATCTAAAACAACATGGATTGGGTGGCCAATCCATGGATGACCACAGTGAAAGGAAGAATCCAATCACTAGAGATCTCTCCTCTAGAATTATGCCAAGACACGCTGCAACCCTGCTCTTGCAAATAACACAATTATGGAAGAGGGACTATGCTATAGGCTCTAATAATGCTTTGGCATGCTGCCAATGTGTGGATATGAAGCTCAACAACTAATGCACTCTTCCAGGAGGTTAAAAGACACACTCACTTAGAAGAGGCACCAGTATAATCTAGATCTGAGAAGATCTAGTGTTTCCACTTGCTGCAGCTTACATGGACATCCCAATCCTAAACAGGACTGCGATGTAAATGCAAGATGTGGCTTGGCCAAATGCTGGATAGTGGACTAGACAAGCAAGACTCCTCCAAGAGCTGCTCAAGGAAGGAGGGGGGGTTCCTAAACAGGAAAGCCCAATAAGGGATGTCTAAACAGACAATACCTTCAGGAAATAATATTACCAACAACCCTTTTCCTGTTGTCCTCCTCCTTATTTTATAAGATGAAAGCCTTGCCAAACCCTAAACCACCTCAATGAGTTAGCTCCTTTCACATGTGGAGCCTCCATCTAAAACTGCACTATGTATTCATGACGTTCATTGCACCTAGACTGTGCTGTTGATTTGGTCAACGTTGACCCAGTCTCATGATTCAAACCCATTCACACCTGCAAGAGTTTATCTACATGGCCCAGATATGTCTTTGTTCACATAGGCATTGATTTATTCATTGTTTTTAGGAGTTTTACATGTCCTCCTTTATTCATTTATCCATGAAACAGAAAGATAAAACAAAAATGCATATTCCTCTTAGCTGAAGCTAAGTAGGAATATTACATGCTATTTGAGTATTGGCTGTAAATTCCTCAAGCTTGAGAAATTCTGACTCAATCTCTGGCATTTTGTCTCTCTCAGTTTCATACTCCTTAAATTCATATTTTAAGTCATCCTTAAACAAGAAACATTCTCAAAATTATCAAACATGACAGCCCTATCATGTTCATGAAAGAAAACAATATCTTCTAGCTGATCTCCTTATAGGGAATCATCATCATAAATTGGTTTACTCACAACAATTTCTTTTATAGTTTCATCAATCTCATGAATATCATCATTCAAACCCAATATTTCATTTTCAATAATGGAAGATGCTTCAATCATACATTCTTGACTGTGTGAACACTGTAAGAGCTGAAAATATACATTCGCTTGGGTTTTAATATGACTGTTCAGGAGCTAATCTATCTCATCTTCAGATAAAGGAGAAAACTGAGTTTTAAAGCAATTTACATTTATTTGGTGATTTTTGTTTTTAGGATCGGGAATTGGCACTTCTCTTTCTTGGTCCCAGTTTGTCTGATCTAAGGAGGGAGCTACTGATTCTTTTTGGTGATGAAAAAGGTTATCATGCAAAGGCTCAAGGATCTCTTCATCCAAGGAAGAAACTAGTATTTCTTGTTGGGAGGAAAAATCATTAAGGGATTCTATGAGCTCATCATCTAGACACACTTCATTCCCATACAAATTTTCAAGAAACTCAATGAAATTATCAGATATCTCACAACAACTATCAATCATTGACATGGAAGAATTAGAGATTTGATAATTTTGAAAGCAAACTAAATAAAAGTCATTTAGAGAATATAAACTAGCAGATGGTAGACTCTCATACCATGATCTCGCTTTTTCCTCCAAGGTAGCCATAAACATCTTCATCAGAAAATCTTCAGGAAACTCAATATTTAGTCTATGAATATGCAAATTAAATTTGACCAAATGCAAACTAGAATCTTCACCGTCCTGACCCTTAAATTTTGGCAGTCCTGATTGTCAATCTATACGAGGAATACTATTCGGAAAACTAGGAATATGAGCTCAATTCATAGGAGCATACCTTCCTGCAATCAAATCCATTTTGACAACAGTGAGTTCACTAAGAATATATTTAGACTACTGGTTCTTGAAGAGTGGAGTCGCCATGAGAATTCTGAACCATGGGATTCTTCAACACTGGAGTCGCCGGGTGAATGATGCACAAACTTCTTATGCCTGGTCGTTTTTCACCATCAACAATCAGATCTAATATTTTTCGTACACCTAGGGAAAAAAATTTCTCTTTGTTCCTTGGCAACGACGCCAGTATTTTATCACTCCACCAGATTCCTAAGGCTAAGGAAGGAATCCTAACGGAGGTAACCACAAACCATGCTTTTGACTTGATAGCTAGCCCTATCAAGCCAAAGAGTGCTCTCTCCAAAAGGGTTATAGCCAGTAGGGTTGGATAAATTAGGGTTTTAGGCTAGATAATGAGTGCAAGGGGTTTTTTTGATTTGGTTTTGGCTGGGTAAATCAGTGGATTATGGAATTAGGTCAAGGAGAGGCTAGGTCAGGGAAATAGATTTAGGGTTGCATGGATGAATGGGGAAAGGTAGGTATAATGCAAATCAATTGAAGATAATGGTTATGGAATGGTTTAGAAAATGTAAGGAGGCTGAGGAAAGCATAAGAGATGTATTTCTCTTAGACAGAAGATTTGAAACAAAATATGATCAGTTACCCAAAACAGAGCATGGCTAGCATGTATTCTGAATTTCACACTTATAAAAGATCATAATCATAGACATGAAAAGGAAATGAAAAATAAATTCACACATATGTCACTAAAGAAGAAACAATGAAATACATTCAATACCACAGGTATCCCATAAATGTAGTTGCAACTCCTCTTGTATTAATGGCCAAAACTGAGTACAAAGTCTCCTTGATCAACTAAGAAAAATAAAATATATTCCAACTCCCCCAACCTTTGAAAATGAGTAAAAAATGACATGATATAGGCCTAAAACAACCTCTCCCAACCTCAGGGGTCGAATCCATGAGAGGAGGAGCTGATCCACTAAATTATGAATTGAAACCTAGAGTGTAGGGTGGTCAAAGTGACTCATCCCTAACTTTTGTGAATTGATTCATTACACCTCATTTGCTTGATTTACCTAATTTATTTACCCTAGTAAATAGTAAAAAAATAATAAATAAATTCATTTTCATCATTTACATAGGTAAATTAAACATTTCCCAAGGTAAAAATCAAAATTGGAGTGAAACTCAGAAATTTTTTGAAGACTGCCAAATGCACCATTTTCTTGTTAAACGCACAGTGACCAGGCAGAAAATATACTCTGTGTTCAAGGCTTAATTGGAGTGCCTTATTGGTGTCCCAATATGCTCCAAGATGGCTCTTTCGAAACCCATTCAAGTCTGATTTCCAGAACTACCTTCAGTTTTCAAAATGAAGCCCATTTTCCCTGTCAAAAATCACTTCTCCCAAGATTGGTAAATGCGCAACGACCAGAAGGAAACACACCCTCTCTGTGAAGCACCTTTTTGTAGACCAAATTTTTTGGCCTTCCTGGTGTTTAAATTGGGCCCAAGATATCTTGTTGGAAATATTATCCCTTCTACTTTCCAAATCTACCTTTGGTTTTCTGATTGGAGTTGATTTTCCTGGTCAAAAGTTGATTCTCCCAAAACTGATCAAAAAGTGCTGAATGAGGGTGTAGAAATGTAGAGTGTTGATGCAGGAAAAATTGGGAGGCCTTCCTCAACTAAAAATTGAGCTCAATATATCTCATTGGAAATATCTCTTAGTCTAGTTGTCATTTTACTTATAAAACAAGTCATTTGGACACTCCAACTATGAGAAAAAAATATTTTCCCAAGGTCACTCCAGAAGTGCAACAACTCTCCTGTGGCACCTGTATTTTTGAAATTTATCTAAAAACATGACACCTGTGTAAAATATGAAGGATTTTTTTCTTCCTTGATCTATTATGGACAAAAACCTCTCTCACTTTTGTCAAATGAATATTTTTTTGGTCAGAAACACAATTTTGAAGAAAAACTGGCTCTATGTGTGGAAAATGATTTGTCTCTTGGAATGAATTCTTGGTAAATGATGGAGACATGATATTATAATTTGGAATGGCCTCATTCTTACTGATATGACCTATCTTATTCCTACTCTTCTCAATTGTCTCATTTCCATAGCAAACCCTAGCTTAATGGGAGAGGAAATTAGGGTTCGGTGCTTGTGCACAATGATGACTTGGGCACCCTTCGGAAAAATGGTTAAAAAATGAAGCGAGGTCAATGAAAATGACAAAGATGAGGTGGAAGAAGAGTAAAATAAGGTGGGATGGGTCTGATGTAAATACTAGTGCTAACAGGATCCAGTGCTATGGGTTTTTCACATTGGGGACAAAGTGGTCCCAATATTAGTGGAGGAAAATTATTTTCTCGGAGGATTATCCAGACGAGGGTCTCCCATTCCCTCACAGGTTCTACTCTTGGAGGAGATTCAGTGAGATATTACATACTGCAAGACTACCATCCAGGTACTAAACTAAGTAAGGATGGGAAAATAAACATCTGTAATGTACGTGATCTACCTTTGAGGACCATCCTATTCACTATCCCAAAGCTTGCCGGTTCCACTAAACTACATGTGGAAAACATATCATAGATGCAGTATGCACTGGAGTGTTTAGAACCAACCATTTTTAACTGGGATCAATTTTTCCTCTTTTAGATGAAAGAACAACTGACCAAAGCAAAGGGAGGAAGGAAGAATAATTTCAACTAAGGTTCGATCCTGATTTCCTTTGCCTTAGAGCGGATTCCATTGATGTAGCCTCAACATGTTACACTGGGTATATCTAGCCCTAGAGATCCACGGATGCAGAGATGGGTAGAATTGATGGCTAGACATGCTAGTCAATTGACCATCATATTCTCTACTGCATTCTTTGCCTGGTTTAGGCAACAGATGATTTCTAGATGATTATGAATATGCAGGCGTAGACTTCTGAGGAGACCCAGACTTGATTCTACCAGGTGACACTCAATGGGGTGCAATTGGTAAGAATGTTTTGACCATGTTTTTGTATTTTGATGTTTCCCAAGACTAAACTAAAGTTTTGCTGTACACATATGTCGGTCGGGTTCGACCAGTGGGCTAGCTAGAGTAGGGAGCAAGTGAGCCGGCAGAGAGGGCTGTCGGGAGAGAATTCCTTCGAGATTTGGATATGGCCGAAACTCTTACTAAGATATAGTAGCATATAGAGGGATTGACTCTTGGGATTCTAGATTGTCGGATCAAAGAGTTACCTATGAGACTGCAGCGCCATACTATTGGCATACCTAACCATTGGATGTGGTTACTATGTAGGATAGCTAGCTCAGTAGCTTGTTACCATGAGCATCACTAGTTTACTTTGAAATTTTGCATACATTTTGAGTTCAGATGACCAATGTGTCTTGGGAAATTTTTTTGTAAAAACCTATAACTATATATCTATTTTTTCAGTTTTTTCCTATGTTTATTACACTATCCTATTCAATTATGTGATTTGAATTGAAAATATGTCTTTAAATGTGTTGCAAATGTCTATTTATAACGTAATTCGCGAATTAGTTAATGTGTTCAAATTTCTGGAAATGTGTTGATATTGAATGAAATCAAAATGTCTTTCCAAAAGTCAAAATCTTAGGAACATACAATGCAGTGTTGGATTTCAGACAGTATAAATGCTAGTAAGTTGCAGTACAACAAGTTCTGAGTCTAACCTTATGATGATGCAGTTAATACCAAATGAAATGGCATTAGAGAGAAGTTCTATCAACGTGCTATACTCAACAATATTTTTTGTGGATCGACCGATACAAATCCCTTGAAATCTCAATAACTCGTCGCTCGGAGAAAAAATTGCCCATGCTACAGAGGATAACTTCTGCGTACTACGACTAGCACCATCAGCATACCCAATGAATGGTTCCAAAGATTCAGACATCTGCAATGAAATGTAAATAAAATTACTAACTTCAAGAAAACTCTAGAAAAACAAACTAAGACAGTAAATGCAAATAAAAGAATATATACAATATAATACAACAATTTACTGTGCTCATGTTTAAGCATAGTAACGTTTGATATACAATCCATTTCTAGGTTGTGCCAATGGAATTCCATTATAATCTACCAACTCGTAGGCACCCTTAGTAAGAAATATTTTGAAAATATAGGGGCCATGCCATAACGGCTCAAATTTCCTTGTACCTATTACATCATCTTCCTGATCATAAAGTAAGACCAGGTCACCCTCAGAGAAGATGTGAGGCTGGACATGATGTTCATATTGCGCCTTTATTCGTCTCTTATGCACTTCATTGGCCAATGCAGTTTCACGATGTGTTTCATCAAGATGGATGGGGTTAAAAGGACACGGTTATTCATTCGAGGTGTTAGGTAACAAGTCAATAGCAAGTTTTAATGACGGTATTACACATTGGATAGGAAAGATAGCTTCCAGACCATACACCAATTGAAAGGGGGTAAATCTAGTTGCATTTCTCATCGAGGTTTGGTATTCCCACAAAGTCGAGTACAGGATCAAATTCCAGTTTCGTTTATGAACTCCTATCATTCATTGAAACATTTGTTTAAGAATATTTTTAATAGCCTAAACTTGTCCATTTGATTATGGATAATAAGGAGTATAACTATCACGTGACAGTCCTAACTTGGTAGTCAATTCATTCATCATGTGATTGCGAAAATGCTTACCATGATCTGTGACTATAACCTGTGGAACACCAAACCATGAGATGACATGATTGAAAAAAAATAATGCAGTTGTTTCGCCTGTGTTATTGAATGTGGGCATCACTTCGACCCACTTGGTAAAGCAGTCTACTGCGAAAATAATATAACCATTCCCCCCAGACGAATGAGGGCTACAGGTCATAAAGTCAATGCCCCATTTTGAAAATGGTCCCACAGCGATAACCGAATGCATCAACACTGGCGGCTTGCGGATTTTATGATCAAATATCTAGCATGCATGACAACTTCTAGCCGCGAGGATGTAGTCGCAAAATATGGTAGGCCAAAAGTAACCGACGCAGAGTATCTTCTGTGTGGTAGCATATCCAGACAAGTGTCCACCACAACCCCCAACATGAAAATCATTTATAACTTTCTCGGCCTCTCCATGAGTGAGGCACCTCCTCAAAATTTTGTTGACACCACTATGATAAAGTGTATCGTCGACAATCAGATAATCTTTGGCTTGTTATCGAATACATCATTTTTGAGAGCGAGAGGTATTGGGGCGGAAAGTTTGGATTTGGAGATAAATGATAAAATCCCCATACCCAGGATCAGATGATCCAATCAGAAACAAAGACTCATTAGGAATTGATGGCTCTGATGTAGTAGAAATATGATTAGAGGGAAGGTTGCAGAGAAGCTCAGCCAAAACTAAAGATTTCTTTGACTTGGATTTCATGAATTCCAAATAAAATTCCTGCAAAATGAAAATCCATTTTGAATATTTCCCCCCCATAAATTGACGTGACATAATGTAAGTCATGCGGTTGCATTCTGAAATGACAATGGTCTTCCAAAATAGAATGTAATGGCGAAATATTTGGACAACTTGAATGACCACCAAGGCAAGCTTTTCGACGTATGAATACTTCACTTTCGTATCAATGAGATTACGACTAAAATAATATATCAGATGTTCTATCCCATATTCTTCTTGTACCAATACCATAGCAATGGTTGTATCAGTCATGGCGATATATAATAAATAATCACTTTGATAATTGGGGGGATACAGTAATGACGCCCGGACAAGTGTATCCTTGACAACATCAAAAGAATCTTGTGCAACCTTATCCCAATGGAAGGGAAACCCCTTTTTCAAGAGACAAGTAAATCCTTTAGCCATTTCAGCATATTTGGGTATGAACCTCCTTAGGAAGTTAACCTTTCCTTGAAGTTTCTGTAACTAAAGAAAATTTTATGGTGCAGGAAAATCAAGAATGGCCTAGACCTTCAGTGGGTCGATTCGAATTCCTTCTTTTGAGATTACGAATCCTAGCAATGGACCAGAACCAACACAAAACACACATTTGTGTGTATTGAGGCATATTTTGTAGTGTTGGCTAAAAAGATAACTCTCAAATGCATCAGGTGATGAGTCCAGTTTCGTAATGCGCGAGTAAATTGTCTAGATAAGGTTGCACAATGTGCTTGATATCATTGAAATCATAATCCATTTCTCTCTGAAATGTTTCCCCAATGTTATTTAAACCAAATGGGAGTTTATGATAAGAAAATGTGCCCCAGGGATATATGAATGTTATCTTATATTGGTCCTCTGGGCGGATATTGATTTGATTGTAACCAAAAAATCCATCCATGAACGAAAAGATTTCGCATCTGGCACAATCGTCAATAGTCTGGTTGATAAAGGGAGTATGATAGTTTTTTTTGGACAAGCAAGATTGAAATCCCTATAATCAATTCACACTCTGATTTTCCCTTATTTATTCATGACAGGAACAATATTGGAATCCCAATCAGTGAGCGGAATAGGGTAAATGAAACTAGCACCCAAAAGTTTTTCAACTTCTGTTTTAATGGCATCAGCCTTCTTCAGATGAACAAGATGAAGGCGTTGACGTACCGGTTTGACATCAGGGTAAATTTTAATGGTGTGTTCAACGATACTAGTATCTATGCCTGGAATTTCATCCTAGGACCAAGCAAATATATCTCGGAATTCACAAAAAAGAGAGTGATAAGTTTCGAGTTCTAATGGAGAACAAGACACACCAACATGAATGTTTTCTACAACTTCGGGTTTGGTCGAAATATCGATAGAGATGGTTTCTTCAATATTTGATAAATTTCTCTCGAATTCGATAACATTAATGGGAAAAGAAATCAAAAAGATTTTTTTGATCAATGGGTAATATAGTTCAATAAGATTATCTTCTTCGTAATCCTAAAGATGGGAACGATGATGATGATCATCCAATGGTTCTCCTTATGGCATCATGGATTCCACAATGCTCTCATCAGTCAAGAAAGTAGAAGAAAAAATATCAGATGGAGTACCAAAATATAATGAACGATAGACCCAAAATATCGGCGATGATGATTTCATATTCACCGCCCAAGCCATGTAGATTGATTTCTTTGCCATCTCAATGGGGTTGGGCGACAGAAATTCATCCAACGTAACAACTTCAGAATCATCTGTAATCTTCCTTAAGCCAGATGGAGTGGAAGATATCATGTAGTAGGTCTTTATGCTTGCAATTTCTGCTGACGTCACAGGCGGCGGTAATGCAAAGGTACCCATTAGGGAAGAATCCTTTAAGAGTCCTACACCAATGTTCTCAAGTAGGAGTTGGGGTGCGTGAACTAACAGAACGCTTCCAACTACTAGAGGAAAATACAGAGAGTTGATTGATGACTGTGATAAAACCTTTATGAGGAAAGGCGATCATTCTAAAATAAGTAGATATGATTGCAGTCATAACATATACCTAGGGCCTTCCGAGTAAATGTTGTAGTCAAGGGGTCCGTCAAGAACCTCAACTTCAAAAATTACTGTTTTTCCCCCTATTTTTACATGCAGGTTACTAATGATACCACAAGGCTTATATGTACGACCATCAAAATCTTTCAATGTTGTAGGTGATTGAAATAGGCATGGTGAGCCAAGTGACTTCCAATAGTTTAGAGACATAATGCAGGTAGATTCTCCCTCATCAATTATAGTACGATGAACGAGGTGATTAAGAACATTTACTTGGATGGAGAATGCGAATTTTGTTGGTAATTTTGGCACATATCTCATATGATTAAAGACTACAATATTGGAATCTATTGGATCGATTTCACCAATTAGTAACAACAAAGCTTGCTTCTGGGAGGGACAATTTTGAAGTACCTCAAGTGTCGACATAGTTGAAGGGGACTAAGAAAAATATTCAACTATATTATAATTTTTAGCAACTCGGGCTTGAGGATTGAATGTCGATTTATGGATGACTCCCTTCTTTGGCTTTATTGTTAACTCAGGAATTGCAATTGGCGGAGTAGATTCCGTAGACGGATTTGTGGTCAAGGTAGTAGGTTTATCAGTAGCCTGACTATCGTAATATTTATTACGCGTTGACACCAAAACATCAGTTTTTGGCTTTGTGACAAATAGCATAAGCACTTGGGAACTATAAGTTGGATCTGTAGTAACAATATTTGTATTTGGATTCGAAAATGGATCTGTCAACACAACGGATGGAGTCAAGGTCTTAACAATTTTTTAGACTTTAGCGTGGTGAGGAAAGTCTCGAACAAAGTGCTCCTCATTACATATTATGCAAGGGTAACAAGGTTTCTGATTATTGCCAGACGTTTGATCAAATGATCGATCCTGCGGGGTCGAATTTTTCTTTTTCTTCGCTTTCCCCTTTTTCTTACTTCCGGGTTGCTTGTCACTTTTTCTATTTTCAGATGACACGACATGAATTTTGGAAGAAGGTATAGGATCATATGTAGTAGAGTGATGTGTGCTTGCAGTATCGATCATACCGTCATCGGCATGAGATTCCTTAGATGGAGGAGGAACAATAAAATTAGATCATGACGTGTTGGGAATTTTTTTTTATTAGTGGTTATCATTGATGTCAACCCAAGCAGCACCAGGGGCTACCCAGATATTGCATGGGAATTTTAACCTACCAAATTACTATCTTCTGGGTCAAGAATATTTTTATGGTTTCTTCTTGTCAAGATGTTTCCGTTGATATATGGCACGCCATGTAATTCTTCACGGTTTGAGAGATATTCATGTTTGAAGTTGGTAACCCCAGTTAGTGGGCTAAAACCCCATGGGGTTATGGCATGGGTCATTTAAAAGTCAATAATTAATATTTTTTAAGCTCGTAAAATCCCTCCCACGTTCACTTTTTGAAGACCCTCTCAACCTAAGCGTTTATATAAATTGTGACCTTCATATCCTCCTCATCTAGGTATTTCGCTACCTGAAACAGGTCATCGTGGAATTTTTGCTATAAATTTTTTTCCACGAAGTTTCAGAAACTAAAATTTTTATGAGGAAAAGCTGAAATCCTGAGGAAGCTCCTATAAATATTTCAGATCAAGGTGCACAACATTTTTGGATATATGATTTGAGGAAGTCATTGTTTTTGCAGGCTCTTGAACTTCATCTCAAAGAGGTGACCTTGGTAAAATCGTCATAACTCTCTATATGAATATTGGATTGGAATTCTATAAAAGGTGATGGATAGGAAATGGGCTTTAGTTTTCCCTATATTAATATCAGAGTTGAATAAAGAGACTATGACACGTGTCCCGACATACAAGTGCCCTCTACTAAACCAGTCCATAATTAGGTCATTGTGAGAGATTGGGCATAACTTTGTCTTGAAGAATCCAAATTGGGCCATACCTATGGAATTTGAAAGAAGACTCATAGGACTACTACAGGACCGAAAATCACATATTAGGGATCTGAAATAACAAAGATACACCAGATTCAATAGCAAGCTCATAAAAGGCAAGAAAAAGCTAGATCATGTGTTGTCAAGGGCTGCAAAGGACCAGACTTTATAGGGAAGCAAAGCAAAGCAAGGTGCAGCAGAGGTAAGCTTCAGGTAAGTATATTCTGTATATGCATGTTCATACCTTAATTGCACTAGGTTCTTTGTATTCTAATTTCATTTTTTTTGTTTAGCACTGACATATGCTCTGCAGGATGAGGTAAGTTTTGATATTATCATGTCATGGGTATTTCCTTGAAGACTTTTTGCAGGTATTATATATTCATCAAGATAAGAATCAATGCATGATCTAATGTTCTGAAGAGTGAGAAAGGGTAGCATGACAAGAGAAGCAATATAGGTGCAGAAAAACAACAAGAATTTCACCACATGAATTCTTCACGAGGGCAGCACTGCATACAGTCATTGTAAAGGTATCATTGTACTGAGTCATTGTAAAAGCATCATTGTAAAAATTGTACAAGTGTCTATCTGCCAAGAGTTGAAGAGGCAGTTTCAGGAGTTCTAGGATCATCATTAGGTGGTTGTGTATAGTTGGGTTTATGGTCTAGTGCATCTTCGTCTTCTACATCATTCTATATCATTGTAAAGTGGACCATTTTCCCTAGTACGGGAGTCCATTCTTCTTTAATTCTTCTATAGGGTGGTAGGGTGGTGCTAGGCTAGTGCGTGAAGTTACCAACAGGTTCAAGCCCATGAAAACTTTAGGGTGGTATGGTGGTGCTAGGGTGAGTTGTAGCTCATTGGGTGTTGGGGCATCCGTTCAGTTGACTACTGAAGAATCTCGGGTTTTGGAGCGTCCATACAGTGGGAGCTAGAGAATAATTATTTTATAGATTCTAGGAATTTGGAGCTTTATTTTCAATTTTAGTTAAATATTAAAGAATTATTAGAAAATCATTGTGATGTTTTTTTGTCTCAGAGAAGGTTTCCACCTTAAAAACTATGTGCATTTGTGTCCCTTTTGTTTACTGCTATCATTGTACAAACACTGATAATAATTGAAGATTAACTAGTGCTCTGAAAGATTAATAATAATACTAATTGAAAGGAATACTGATTTACCCCCCCTCTCAGTATTTCCAACAATTGGTATTAGAGCTTGGTTCCTTCAATAGCAGATTAACAGCTGGAAGGAGGTCATGGAGCATACCAATAATGGTGTGCCTATGTTCAATGAAAATAATTATGTACTCTGGAAAGGAAGAATGGAGGTCTATCTCTTGGCGCAAGGTTATGAAGTATGGGACACTGTTCAAAATGGCTTTACACCAACCACGGATGAATAAGGCAAGAATAATTTGGTAAATGATGCAAAAGCAAAGAATATTGTTATCAATGGACTTATTGAATCTTCTTATCATAAGGTGTTGGGTTTTAAAACCGCCAAAAATGTATGGGACAAGCTTGAGAATATATATGTAGGTGATTCAAATGTCAAAGAAGAAAAGCTTCAAATCTATAGAGAAAAATTTGAGCAACTCATAATGAAAGAAGATGGAAAAATTGCTGCATAATTCCAATACGTTGATGAAATAACCAACACTTTGGAAGGATTGGGAGAGCCAGTTGACGAGAAGACTATTATACGAAATATTCTTAGAATGTTACTAGGGAGATTCAACCTAAAGTTATCGGTCTTAGAATAAAGCGCAAATCTGGACAAACTCAGCAAACTGGAATTACATGTAATTCTCATAGCATATGAAATGAGAATTGATGAAGAAGAGGGTACTTTGCATCTAGAAATTGCATTTGTTGCATCTAAGAAAACCAATAAGGACAAAGAACCTTCAATTGAAAAGACATGCACTTGCAAGTGTGAATAAAAGGGAGATGATGAAGAAGGTATTTCATATGAAGAATATGCTTACTTTATGAGAAAACTAAAAATTGGTAAGGGAAAATTCAAAGGTAAACTTCCATTGATATGTTTCAGCTGTGGTGAGGTTGGACATTTCATAGCAAAATGTCCGAACATAAGTGATGGCAACTCAAAAGGAAATAAAGGCTTTAAGAAATTCAACAAGCAAGGCAAAAACAAAGGATCCAAAAGGAACTTTCGCTCTAAAGAAGATAGCCCATCATCCGATGAAGAGAGTGACAACAAAGAAGAATCCAATGAGAGAGTAATGTTTATGGCCAAGCGCAATAAATGAGTGGTATCATACAATGAAGAAGAAGGGTTGATCATAGAAGAATTTTCTAAGGAGGCAATCAGGATTATAAAAGAGCTCAAGGCTGAGAAGATCCATTCCAACACTCTTGAAGAATAAGTTCAAGGTCTCAAAATTGAAATTTAATAACACAAATGTATTGAAGAGTCACTTCAAAAGAAGTTGGAAGAAAGAAACCAAGAAAGGGAAGCATTAGAAGCCGAAGTAGTCTCATTGCGTAAGGAAGTGAAGAAGGGAAAAACTGTCCAAAACTATGCCAACAGCTCAAGGGCATTAGGAGAACTCATCAAAAATCAACGATCTTACAATGACAGAACTGGCCTCAGTTACAAAGAAGAAGAAGTAGGACCTTCTACAACAAAATACAATGAACCTATGATTTCTGACATGCATGTAGAATTCATTGGGAAAGATTCGCAAGAACATCCTTGGAAGATGATTCCTCGACAAATATTTCCATCTAGGTACCAACATATTTTTCATGGCTATTATTATTCATGTGGAAAATTTGGTCATAAAGCTCTAGAATGTTGTACGTACTCTAGGAACCAATACAATTCCAGGAGATCCTTCAAATATGAACCTCCCAGGGCTCAAAGAAACATCAATAGATTTTAACATTTAAGAAATAATATGGAATGTTACAAATTTCAAAACTTTGGACACATAGCCAGAGACTACAAACTTGAAAATCCTCTAGAAGAATATTCGAAGCCACAGAACGAACGAACATGGAAGAAGAAGAAGGTTGATAATTGTGCTTTCGCTCTCAAGGCTCAAAACAACAAATATGTGTGGTATGCCGATAACGTTTTCTCAACGCATATGATTGGAGATCGAAAGAAATTTGTATCTCTGAAAGAGAAGAAGGATGGAACCGTATCCTTTGGAAATGATGGATCTTCAAATGTTATAGGATCAGGTATCGTCACTCTCAAAAGAAAATATGTTCTAGCCAAGAATGTTCTATTGGTTGAAAACATGAATCACAATCTACTCAGTGTTGGAAAAATTTGTGATCAAGGACACACAATGTTATTTAACTCCAAAAAATGTGAAATCAGGAAAGGCAGGTATGGTAAAATTGTGGCTACATCAAGGTAAGCTCCAAACGACATATATGTTCTGGATGAAGAAACTAAAGCATGTCTACTAGCTAAAGAATATGAAAGTTGGTTATGGCACAAATGAATGGGTCACATAAACTTTGACAATCTTGTTAGGATAAACAAAAAGGAAGCAGTACAAGAAATGCTGAAAATATCAAAACCTTCCAACACACTATGTGAGGCCTCTCGACACGGCAAATAGATGAAAGTCCAATTTAAAACAAAAGATCACTTTGCATCACATCCATTGGAATTGATACATATTGATCTATGTGGTCATGTAAGAACAAAAGGCTTAGATGGAGAATTATATTTCATGTCAATGATAGATGACTATACTAGGATGACAACCGTCAGTTTCCTAAAGAAAAAATATGAATCATTTGAGTGCTTTAAGATCTACAAGGAGTTGGTCGAAAATGAAACTGATTTGAAAATAAAGTGTCTAAGATCATATAATGGCGGATAATTCACTTCCAAATTATTTTAGCAATACTGTGACGAAAATGGAATAAAAAGGCAGTTTTCAACAACACGAACACCTCAACAAAATGGAGTTGCTGAAAGAAAGAACAGAACCGTACATGAAATGGGTAGAACAATGTTGAAGGACTCAAAATTGGATGAAAAATTTTGGGTTCAAGAAATTGATACTACAGTCTTCATTATCAACCGAAGTCTTCTAAAAAATAATTGCAACAATACCCCATATGAATTATGGAAAGGAAAACCAGCTAATGTAAAATATTTCAGAATCTTTGGAATAAAATGTTATATCAAAAGAGAAGATCAAAATTTGGGTAAGTTTGAATCATGTGTTGATTAAGGTATCTTTGTTGGGTACTCACGCAAAATAAAGGCCTATAAATTCTATAATCTAAGACAAAAACAGATATTGGAGAGCATAAATGTTACAATTGACGAAGATGGTGTTCTAACAAATAATGATGAGGATCTAGAATCTTTGAAACTTGAGACAGACGCTGAAAAAGACAGAGAAAATTCTAGAACAAGAAGAAACTATCAACCATGAAGAAGTAAATAATGATCATCAATATATACTGGAAAAACAACAAGAAGCTCCTCCAAAGATAACAAAAGAATGGATTTGAAAGAACCTTCCATCAAATCAAATCATTGGTGACATAAATGAAGGTCGATAGCTTTGGTCATCACAACAAGCTCACATTTCTTTTCTAGCAACCTTTGAGCCTAGTAGTTTTGAGGAATCCAACCAGAATGAACAATGGGTAGCAACTATGAATGAGGAATTGGATCAAATCGAGAAGAATAATACCTGGGAATTATTTCCATGACCAAAAGATAAAAATTTCATTGGGACTAAATGGGTGTTTAGGAACAAATTGAATGAATATGGACAGATTACCAGAAACAAAGAAAGATTGGTTTGCAAAGGCTATGCACAAGTGGAAGGAATTGATTTCGACGAAACATTTGCACCAGTTGCTAGAATGGAATCCATCCTAATGTTTCTCACCTATGCATGTTCAAGAAAAATCAAAGTCTACCAAATGGATGTTAATTCAGCATTTCTAAATGGCGAATTAGAAGAAGAAGTTTACATCGAACAACCTGAAGGTTTTCTACTATCAAAAAAAGAAGACTATGTTTTCAAGTTAAAGAGGGCTCTATATGGTCTCAAGCAGGCTCCCAGATCATGGTATGCTCGTCTTGTTGGATATCTACGTCAACAAGGGTTACAGAAAAGGTATTGTTGATAGAAATATTTATGTACAAATAGATAAAGATAATTTAACAATCGTTGAGGTTAGATTTTCCTTATTCATAATATAAAGGGGGAGTGGAAGTGTGTACAGGTCCATAGGATGGTTGTGTGTCAGGGGGGGTTACCCTTTGCCATTGATGTCAAAGGGGGAGAGAATGTTGTAGGAAGAGGTGTCATGATCACAGGGGGAGTACTTTTTTTGCCATCAATGTAAAAGGGGGAGATTATTGATTAGTGGTTGTCATTGATGTCAACCCAAGCATAGGTTTCATGATCGTAGGGGGAGTACTTATGTTGCCATCAATGCCAAAGGGGGAGATTTTTTATCAGTGGTTGTCATTGATGTCAACCCAAGAAGCACTAGGGGCTACCCAGATCTTTCATGGGAATTTTTACCTACCAAATTAATATATTTTGGGTCAAGAATATTTTTGATGGTTTCTTCTTGTCGAGATGTTTCCATTGATATATGGCACGCCATGTAATTGTTCACGGTTTGAGAGATATTCATGTTTGAAGTTTGTAACCCCAGTTACTGGGCTAAAACCCCATGGGGTTGTGGCATGGGTCATTGAAAAGAAAATAATTAATAATTTTTTAGCTCTTAAAATCCCTCCCATGTTCACTCGTTGAATACCCTCAAATTATATAAATTGTGATCCTCATATCCTCCTCATGTAGGGATTTCGCTACCTGAAACAGGTCATCGTGGAATTTTAGCTATAAGTTTTTTTTCACAAAGGTTCAGAAGCTGAAATTTTTATGAGGTGAAGCCAAAATCCTAAGGAAGCTCCTGTAAAAATTTCAGATTAATTTTCGCAATATTTTTGGATATATGATCTGTGGAAGTCAATGTTTTTGCAAGCTCTTGAACTTCATCTAAAAGAGGTGACCTTGGGAAAATCATCATAAATATCTCTCTGAGTATCGAATTGGAATTCTGTAAAATTTTACAGATAGGGAACGGACTGTAGTTTTCTCTATATCAATTTCAGAGTCAAATGAAGAAACAGTGACACGTATCGTGCCTTACAAGTGCGCCCTACTAAACCAGTCCATAATTAGGTCATTGTGAGAGATTGGGCATAACTTTGTCTTGAAGAATCCAAATTGGGTCAGAAATGTGGCATTGGAAAGAAGACTCATAGGAGTACTACAGTACCAAAAATCACATATTAGGGATCTGAAATACACCAGATTAAATATCGAGCCCCTAGAAGGCAAGAAAAAGCTAGATCATGTGTTGTCAAGGGTTGCATAGGACCAGAATTTCTAGAGAAGCAAAGCAAAGCAAGGTGTAGAAGAGGTAAGCTCTAGGTAAGTGTATTATGTATATGCACGTTCATATCTTAATTGCATCAGGTTCTTTGTATTCTTATTTCCTTTTTTTGTTTAGCACTGACATATGCTCTACAAGATGAGGTAAGTTTTGATATTATCATGTCATGGGTATTTCGTTGAAGACTTTTTGCAGATATTATATATTCATCAAGATAAGAATAAATGAATGATCTAATTTTCTAAAGAGTGAGAAATGGTAGCATGACAAGAGAAACAATCTAGGTGCAAAACAACAACAAGAAGTTCACCACATGAAGTCTTCACGAGGGCAGCACTGCATACAGTCATTGTAAAGGTATCATTGTACTGAGTCATTCTAAAAGCATCATCGTAAAAATTGTATAAGTGTCTATCTACCAAGATTTGAAGAGGTAGTGTCGGGAGGTCTAGGATCATCATTAGGTGGTTGTGTCATAGTTGGGGTTATGGTCTAGTGTGTCTTCTTCTTCTACATCATCCTATATCATTGTAAAGTGGACCATTTTCCCTGGTACGGGAGTCCATTCTTCTTTTATTCTTCTATAGGGTGGTAGGGTGGTGCTATGCTGGTGCATGAAGTCACCAACAAGTTCAAGCCTGTGAAAACTTTAGGGTGGTAGGGTGGTGCTAGGGTGAGTTGTAGATCATTGGGTGTTGGGGCATCTATTCAGTTGACTACTGAAGAATCTTGGGAATCGGAGCGTCCATCCAATGGGAGTTGGAGAAGAATTATTTTCTATATTCTAGGAAGTTGGAGCTTTATTTTCAACTGGAGTTGACTATTAAATAATTATTATAAAATAATTGAGGTGGTTTTTGTCCCGGAGAGGGTTTCCACCTTAAAAACTGTGTGCATTTGTGTTCCTTTTGTTTACTACTATCATTGTAAAAACACTGATAATAATTGAAGATTAACTAATGATATGAAAGATTAATAATAATACTAATTAAAAGGAATATTGATTCACCCCCCCTCTCAATATTTCCAGAAAATTTCACATAGAGCGTGCCAGACTGAGTATATATCAAATCTAAGCACTAGGCACGAGCAATGACCTGCTTTTCAGTGATGACGCCACCCTTAGCCATATCCTCATTGATAGATGGAAATAAGGACTTAATGAACCACTCAACAAGGAGATGATCAGGAACAAAGGTCTTGACCATTCTACGACGACGACACCACTCATGAATATGATTAGAAATGTGAGTAGCATTAGTCTGTTTAAAATTGGTCAAGATTTTCATTCCAGTTTCATATTGTATGGGTAACTAGAAGTGGGTCAAAAATACAGCAGCTAGGGCAGTGAAATTATCAAATTAATCTATCTATAACTCAAGTACCATTTCACGACTAGCCAGTGAGTGTACGCTGGAAAAGACACAGTCGAATGGAGTCATCATGTAAGGAGTTGGATGAACAACACAAATGATAACTCATAACATGTGTTGATGGGTATTCTCCGGTGTTTCCATTGAACTTAGGAATATCTGAGGGTAGTTTATGTGGTATCACCAGCCACCAAGGAGCATAATTGATGGGGTCATTGTTAAGCTGGTTTAAATCAGGTATTTCTAAAGTT
The DNA here is from genome assembly GCA_034641835.2 of Pinus albicaulis. Classification (NCBI taxonomy): domain Eukaryota; kingdom Viridiplantae; phylum Streptophyta; class Pinopsida; order Pinales; family Pinaceae; genus Pinus; species Pinus albicaulis. The sequence continues at coordinate 1,467,818,380 of CM076581.1, forward strand.
GGGACAAAGGGAAACTTTCAGTTTAAGTCAGGTTGAGCATAGCCAGGGTATGACGGAATTTTTTGGGAAACAGGCCTTTGAGCACTAGTATAAGGAATTTGTTGCTGGTAACCCAGATAGGGGTTGTTTTGATAAGCAAACGTTTGAGGATTCTATTGACCAAAACCTGGGTAAGTTGTTTGTTTCTGGAATGATGGTTGTGGAATTTGCGGTTGTGGCTACCAAGGAGTTTGTACACCAATATTATAACCCAAACTAGAATAGCTTGGACCTAGTTATGGATAAATAAAACCCAGTTGGGCCTGTGATGTCCCATAATAAGGTAATACAACTTGTGAATACATAATTTTGGATACATGTGGTTGTTTTAAACCAGTTGAAGGAGTTGGAGTCTGAGGGCCCAATACTTGAGGGTATTGGGTTGAAGGACCCTCTTGAGACAGTTGATATACAACAACTTGAGTCTATAATAGGGGTAAATATGTATTAACAAGTGGAGTAGATGTGGGTGCAACAGGTTGAACTGGTTGATATGAATATACAACCATTTGTGGTTGAATGGGTAGAATAGGTTGCCACTGATAAACAGTCATTATGACATTAGGTTGACCATAAAATGACGTAGTACTGTCAAAATGGGTGACCATAGGTTTCCCCCCAGCATGAGGAGTAAAATATGGTGTAATATATTGTTCTCCAAATGCCAGGAGTCCAGTAATGGATGGAATAAACCTAGATGGACCAACTTGATATTGCCCTGAAGATGTATATAAAGGATCAAGTCGTTCAGTACTTATTAGAGATGTACCAGATAGAATACCAGAATATGACATCGGTGAATTCTATGGATGTGAGGATGCACTAGATTAGATTCCAGATAATGATTGGTAACTAGGTGGGATGGAAGGACCACCATATAGATGCAACTCTGGTGATGTGGTGAAAATCAATGGGGTAGCAACAATAGATGTTTTCGCAACTATAACAGAAGGTACAACCAGAGATGTTGACTCAGCCATGGTCATACGACCCAATGTATACTCTATAGAATTTATGGGAACTCGAAGTGAAATAAGATCAACAAAAGCAGAGTAAGGTGATTGAGGAAAAGACTCATATAGGTAAAGCTCCTCCCCAAAATGAGTTGGAGTTAAAGGTGTTTCGTCTTGTGGGATTTCTTCAATCGAAATCAAACCAGGTGGAAGGATTTCATCGTTCGGGCCAAGATATATTCCAGGTGGTTGACTGCACGATATGGGAGACTCAATGGCTACAATCAAATGTGGAGCAATTGATACAAGAACAAATTTCAGTTATTGGACTTCAAGATCTAGATGTTCTGGTAAAAGAACAATGGGATCCAGATCAACTTCCAGTTAAACAACGTTGGGTTTGAGAGGTATGGTCTCACTAATTGGATGGATCGTGAGCATAGGTAGCTGTGAGGACTCCGTCTCGACAACAGTGGATGAACCAGGATTTGTAGAAACAACTCGAGATGACTCTGGTATGTGTGATGATGATGACGCACCAGAGGTACTGATAGTACTAGTTTCGGTAGAACGATGTCCCCTTCACCGACCAAAAATGGCTTCTGATGGTAAAGGTGGTTTAAGTGCTATTCTACGCGAACGACGGGGAAAGGGATGATCTTCTTCCAAGATGATTGATTGATTTTATTACAAAAACAAAAAAATAAAATAAAAGGGTAATTCTAGGCAAAAGGTTTACCAAGTAATTGTGAACTACAGAATACCTCCTGGCAAACCAAGAAGTATGGGCAGGCAATCTCCCTGAATGTTTTTTTGGTGTATCACAAGTTACAAGGCGGACAACTCGGTTACCTATGGATGGTTAGAAACCTAAATTTGTCCTCCCAAATATACCCGAAGGTACATGGAGGCCCAAGTTTGTATTAGCATTGTCTAATCTGAAACCGCACAGTGAGAGCACCCCCTTATACTTTTCTTACTAGAACACTGCCCTATATACCCAAAGGTACATGGATAAGCTTTGATATACTTACAAATGTGCAGTGAGGTATCACACTCGGAATGTATTGCAGACAAGTTAATGACAACTGGTATGTTTAGCAACGTCGAAACACGTCTCTACCCTAGACCTTCTAAATGTTATCATTAATGTTACAATGATTTTTTAGGTTGATTGAGATAATATCTAAGTTGATATTTTTTAAAAATTTGTCTTTGAGGTTCACCACGTGATGTAATGGAAATTCCTAAAAATGCAAACTAAATGATAAGAAAACTTTTCTATTTAGCTTTTTTCAATGAAAATCCTAGCTACTAAGGGGGAAAAGCAATCAGTTTTTGAGCAAACAACAAAGAGCACAAAATAAATGCAGCTTTCCTAACTTGTTCCTATGCAACACACACAATTCACTATATTCACATGCATGTTTTTATTTTCATCTCCTTTTAATGTGAATGCAAGAAAGGAAACTAGATACACAAATTAACCAAACAAGTGTTTTATTATGAGAAACGAGGAATAAAACAACAATTTCTCTTAGGAAAATGAAGAATGGAACTACAATTTTCCTGCAGGAAACAAGGAATGAAACAAAAATTTCCTTTTCAAAAAAAAAATGATCTAATGCAGAAATGAAACACTTTGAATTTGATTTTCCAATGATAAAGAAAAACACTAATGAAACATTGAACAAATTTACTTTTCAATGGAGGAAGAACATGAGAGTTTATTGGTCTCTAAGAGGTATCATACATCTGAGAATATAACAAACAAGTGGTTGAAACTCAAAACAATGATAAATTTTGATGGAATTTGGTTGGTTGAGGGGGCAACACAGTCTCTAATGGGAGACAGTGCGTTGCAGAGCACCCCTGAGTGGGAGATAGTGCATTGTGTCTTGACCAACAGTGCATTGGGCACAACTAAGATTGAAAATCAAGCAGCAAAACACACTTCTAATGCAAATTTTTCATTCAAATAACTAATAAAGGAAAGTAAATTCTACTGATGATGACAAGTAGAGGTAAAAACACCAAGAATGATGGCATACTCCCCAGTGGATTCGCCAACTTATTATGTGGAATTATGATCTACGAATAAACCGATTAGATCTGAAATACATACATCATTCAAGAATACATTGCACAAGAAATAGAGACATATGTATGGGAAAATGAACAACAATATTTATTAAAGAGTAGGAGCAGAAGATTACAACCAATGGATCGATTTGTCGTCAACCTGCTCCAACTTCATTCCATCCTCATCACATCCAACATCATACCAGCAGCATATCAGTACTTTCACTCTCTTATCCAATGAGAATCCAACAGAATAACTTTGCACAAATTCTTCCTCCCTAGAACTTAGATGGAGTGCTCAATTTATAAGGAAAATGATGGTAGTTTCTCAATGAATGACTTTCTAATAATAGGAAAGACATGTTTCCAATTTCAGATGTTTTAGATGGAATCTTGGATTCAAATTTTGACTCATATGGACTCTTCCAGAAGGCATTGGCCAAGTGGAGATTCTGGGAACAATGAGAATTTTGCTCCCAGGTGACCAACGCACCCTTGAGTGTCAGGAATTGCATTGTAGTGCACCCTTGCATGGAGGATTTGGCACCGTAATGCAGTTAGTCCCTTGTAGAGGAGCATTGGTGAGTCAAAGGGTCATATAATTTGTACTTCAAACCTTGGAAATCTCACAATAGAAGCCATGAATGAAATTTTGTTCACTTAGGGCATGTAGCAACTGAAATATAAAGGGATGATAGACCCTATTTCATTGGTCCTAGGGATGATGTCCAGTTTGACCAGGTCTTGGGAGATGATGCCCAAATTGACGTATAACACATATAGACTAAGACTCCATAATACCATGACAAAATGACATATCAAATTGTATGTACATGGATATAGCAGCCACATAACACCTCATACATGCTCTCGTATGACACAAAAATAACACAATACAGGTACATAGCGTCATGATTCTCTTTACATGGTTATTACAATGAATTACATATCTTTTATGATCATCTCCTATGGACCAATGATACAAAAATATAACATAACATGATTGTTACAACATCATTAGCCCATGCATGTGGCTAGAAAATAGCTCCATGAAACTCCTCCATAACATGCCTATCAACATAATGATCAAAACCACTAATGACTGGACCCTATACCAACATAAATTCATGAATAAATGATAAGTACACTACTGTAATAAATTGAATACAATAGCCTATACATGGTTGGTCCATGTCACAATATGCATGTCATTGCCACATTGTCATCATGCTAGGATAGTTGAAGGATGATCAATGAATGTTGCAACAACGCTAATAAAAATGTTTTTTACACTCATACACAATAAATACATCAACTTAAAAAATAATGAGTGAAAATAAATAAAAATAAAGAACAAGGCTTGAAAAACATAGCTCCCCCTAAGCATAATATACCTCATGAGAATTTTGATCTCGTGGACCTGAATATGCATGGATGAACTGGGTAAAAAAATCATTGTTGTTGGTACTCATCAAGCTTTCAACACTCCCCCTGAGACCATGTTGGTCTCATGTATACTATTGCAATCAAATAGATCAAACACACAATAATGGATTGTATTAGGGGTTGATCTCTCCTGCTCTGAATTTGAAGAGGAAGAGTACTCTCTTTTTCTCTTCTTACTCTTCACTCTTCCCTTCAACACATACACATTGTTTGGTGTCTTGACTCCCTTTTAATTCACTCTCTTTGATCTTTTTTTCCAGATGATGCAACGTTTGAAGTTTAAAATCACTTCCATGCCTCCATCAACCATTTGGATCACACTCAAGATATTTTTATTTAGGACTTCAATGAGCCAAAAATCATCTGCATTGGTCCTCTTCTCACCAAGATTGGCTTTACCACTTCCCAACACTCTTACTGGTTCATTACCTTCAAACAAAACACGAAAACTATTGGTTCGGTTGAGAAAATGAAATTTTCTCCTATCTCCTGACATATGGTGTGAGCATCTGCTATCAATATACCACATGCCATCCTCATCACGTGAAAAAAAATGAAATATCACATCTTCCTAGTTGTTTCCTTCTTCCATGTTCTCTTTGGTTGCTTCCTTAGTTGTGCATTCTCTTTTTTCTGTTGCTTTTGAAATGAAAGCCTCAAGGATATAGACAATTTACAATCCTTGGCCATGTGCCCAAAATTATGACACACATGTCACTTTATATGATGAAAATATGTAGCCAAAAGGATATGATACTTTTCTACTCATACTAGACCTCCATATTCTCATGATAGATTTGCAATTAATGGATTTATCCCTAACAAGTTACATGAAAAAAAATATCCATTAAATGAACTTGTATACCTGAAAGTGGATCATCCTTTTGGTTGATCATACTGTTGCATATATGTGTGCATTATCCTCCTACAAGAATCTTCCACATGGCCAAAACCATGGCAGTTGAAGCACCCAATCTCGTCCATCAAGGGGGGAAAGAATTTTTTACTTCTCCTCTAAAATCTACCATCATCAATCCTGGGAGTGACTAGTATCCTTGGTTCTCTTATTTGTTGTTGGTGGTGGATCTATTTTCTCTCTCCTTTGTTTTCAAATTATTTGGTTATGATTTTTTATTCTTTCCTGCATGCAAAATTGTCTCACCCTTTTGAATATTTCTACCATATTTTCTTACTTCTATGATGCTCTTTACTTTCTCCAGCTACTGGTCTTTTTATTCTAGTTGCTTCCTTAAATTTTCAATTACAACCTCAAGCGCTTCAACATAATATTTCCTATCATTTTTCTTGCTACAATTTACCTCTTCTATTCTTTTATATTCTTCCAGCTGTGTCCTTAAGGTGGTGATATCTTCGTTGAGACTTTTATCCTTTTGATTACAAACATGCAATTTATTCTCATGCTCCTTGCATACATCTATTAGTCTGCCAATTTCACTAGAAAATTCTTCAATAAAAACCATGGAGGATTCATATTCAGCCTTAAGGAGCATATAATTGTGATCATCATCCTTTTTAGTAACTAAATTTGAATCATTGTCATTACCACTATCAGAAATACAACTCAAAAGTAATTCATTACAACTTATACCTTCATATTTGTTGTCCTTTTTCACAGTTGGTTCAACTACAGCTTCCTTCTTCACAGATATCGCATTCTTCTTATTTTTTTTTCTCTTATCAATCGCTTCATAACTATTGCTACTTATGGCTCCATATAACATATGTAGTCTATCCCAAACATCCTTAGCAGATTTTAAATCTCTAATTTTCTCTAAATTTGCATTATGGAGATTTTCAAAAATAATTCACCTTGCTTGAGCATTTTTCTTCCGTGATTTAGATGAAGGGGAATCTCCATCATATCCTTCACAAAAAAATCTCCAAATTTTAGAGCCACAAAGAAATAATTTATTTTTCACACTTTCTTTCCATACCTTCAAATTTGCAGTAGTAAGAATCGATTTCCATGGAGATCTCATTCTGAAAAAAAATGCAAATTTATGCCAAAAAACCCTGTATCTACTCTCTAGTGATCAAGGTGCAATCAAAAGCCCCACTCTAATACCAATTATTGGAAACCTTTGAGCACTATTGAGGGGGGCAGGGTGAATCAGTAGTGTAATTTGTATACAATTTTTACCAATTAAAAAAAATCACTTACTGAATCATGCATATAACCAGTAGCTAATAACAAATCATAGCATGTGCACCATACGAGAAGAAACTTCAAACCATAAGAAACAATAAAAAATACACACATGAGACACAATATTTATGTTGGAAACCCTTCTGGGAGAAAAACCACCCTTGTTGCTTCTGCTCTGCTATGAATTTCTATTATGTCAAGAAATATGTCTTTTAAATAGTTAGTTTACTTCGATAAGCCTGGAGACTCCACCTCATATACAATAGTCCAACACCAGTCAGTCAGGAGACTCGATTCTACTGATAAACTTGGAAGACTATATTCTCACATGGATCTGCAAACTACCATCTGCTAAAAGCCACCATGATCAATGATCCTTACCCAACTCCGATTGGACTATCCAAATTTTATTTGATGGAGAAACTTTTTCTTTCGCTAAAGCTTCGACATCAATGCTCCTCTCTCATGAATTTACTTCTCCTTAACACTATGTGGACCTCATTTCATAATTTTTCAAACTGGATCCAAGACACTCTGCTCAACAAGAATTCAGCTCTGCAATCATACTCTCAATAGAAATAATCTAAATCATAATAAAAAATACCACCAACAATGTGCTCTCAATAAAAGAAAGTAGTGGCTCATATCCATGCATAAAAACTATGACTATCCAAAAATATAATCTCGACTCCAATCCTCCAAACAAAAACTTTTCTAAAACAAACATAAGTGTGATCTGAATATTGATGCATTGCTACAGAATTTTTCTACAACACTACCATTACCCTCACACACTGAAGAATTTATCCTCATAGCTAGGTCTGACGCATATTTCCTCTATGCAACCTTCTCTAACTCACTTTCATACTTAAACAACCAATAATCAGCTCCAAAATAATGTATATAAAATGTGTTGGGAGAAATTCATCTTGGAGTTGGGGTCAAGAGTGCACAAATTGGACTAAATTAATCCATTTACACCACTACATTTGCACCAAAAGTGCTCACATCATTGGAAGACCTTTTGAAACTATTCATGACCTTTACAACTTATTCTAGAAGTCTCTAGTAATTTCCAAGTTAATTTTCTTCTGATTTACGCGAGGAATGCCAATTACTTCTCTAGTTTTCTTTTGGTTGCATGCGCAACGCTAGATAAACTTGACCAGATGCATGCAAGGCTTTCTTCCCAGCAACTGGAGCTTTTCAATCACATGCACAAGCCTGCATGGGAGCGATTGGGGCAGAGCATAAGGAAAAACAAGAGATCTTCAACTTTCAACATCTACCACATGTTTGGTAATCTTCTCCAAGATCTAAACTTTCCTCCAAACCACTTCCAAGGCTTGTGAAACTTCTACAAATAAGTCAAAATTGTCTCCTAAGTGCCACAACCAAGTTGAACTAAAAGGACAACAAAAAATAACGGAAAGAGTGCCAAAACTTCCTCCACTCTACATCAAACATCTGCATAAGCTGCAACACGTGTACACTACTGAAGCATCTCTGCAACATCATCATCAAGCCAACACACTGCTGCAACAAGTCATACTCATGAACATATGCATGAAGACCTAGATGAAGGTCTAGTTGAAAACTCATAAAGTGTGGCAACTCCATCCATGAACACCATAAAACCAACAAGCTACATCATCAAGGATAACATCATATGGTTGACATCAACGCCAACATATTCATCCCAATGCCAACTCAACTAATTGCAACCATGCTACAAGGAATGCATCCAAACTTCAGCTAATCTACAAAGGGTTGACATCAATGGCAACATGAGATAGATGTCATCAAGAACCAATGCCAATGTCATCTTTCTGGAACCATACATACAATAATTCCAACAATATAACCAAAAAAGAGAAATAAAAATAAAGAAAAGTTAAGGAGGTGTACCTATAAATTCCAATTGCAAGAAAACTTGACTGCTAATAAAATGTATCATGGCCAGTCCTAAGACTTACTTCATTCACCTGATGTTCCATATAATTCAACTATCACAACATTTGTGCATCGTATGTTATATGAAATTTAAATTTATAGTAAAAAAATTGTTTAGAGCTAGATTATATTCAGTATATAATTTAAACACATAATATGAAAATTGACATGGAAAATTTTATTTTCAATATCCAAAATTTGATAATTAAGACATCAAGTATTGTTTTCAAACCAAATACCAGAACATTGTAAGTTTCATCGTGTGATCTCTTACAATGAAATGTATCTTAGAGCACTAAAAATGATTACCCTTTACACCTTTCATGCCTATGCTTTTAAATTCACAAGGGGAACTACCTCTCCCAACCATAATAATAACGAACTACATGTGTGAGATATTCATGTGTATTGATTTACATTGACTCTTTACTTCCACGAGATTAATTTTTTCTTGTTCGAATCTCTCGATAACTCTTTGAAATCATGCACGATCTTTGTATTGTTGTCATCTTTTGGGTAGCCAAGGATAGTGTTTATTTAATTTTATAGCTATTTGATTTAGTTAGATTATTTTTTCAGAGCTACTTTAGCAATATTTAAGTGAATATATAATTTGTTCAAAAGAAATTGTAATTAATTGATATTTTTTGTGGATTAAATTAACCTTTTAGCTACCATTTCACCTACTTTCTTGTTGCATTTAACCATATCACCTGCATTAATTAAACTCTTGTTTGTACCATTATAAAATTGAATGTGTTTCTATCAAAATTTGTAGATGATAAAAACCTATGTCCTAAAATATCCTCCTAACTAGCTAGTGTCATAGGACTACCCAATTTGACTTGCTCAGAGATCATCATATGTAGAAATTATACCAATGGATTCAACCTGATCTTGTGATATACTAAAATAAGATATTGAATCCTTCTACAATATTTGCGGAATACAAAACACGATCACTCAATCACATGCAAGTAAGAGAAATAAGTAAATCAATCTCACAACATAAGATAGTCTTGGGGAAAGCAACTTCTCAAAACCCTACTATCATGTATTAGATAAAGTCAATGAATCATGAAACAATACAATGCATTCTTGTTCACGAGAATCTCATGCACTCTACCAATTGTCTGACAATGATCTAGGAAAAACTGGAAAAACACTTAGCCAATTTCTTGTCTTCCTCTAGCCCGCCTTGCTCATGCAATCCCTATAGAAATAGGTCCCTATTAAATAGGAAATTCAACCTTCCTTGATTGCGCAATCCATCATGGCCTTCTCATGACTTTAAAATTTCACCTAGGAAATTTTCTAATAATACAACTAATAGTTATGTTCCCTTTAACCTCTGTCTCAACTGGGTGTTCATCAGAACTGACATGCATGCATCTATTAATAGTGAATCATCAATTATCTGATTGATCACTATTTGTGAATTAATTCTAATTTAATTCACTGGATCTCTCACTAATTCTTCATTCAGTTATAACTAGTTAAACTGATTTTAACTCAATTAATTTGAGTTAACTGATTACACTTACACCACACTAGTGCTACAATGCAACTGGACCCCCAAAATATTAGAATCACTCTACATTCCTCACCTTCGACCCTCAACTAAAAATTATTGAGCTAACTTCCTCTTCATGACTTAGTTAGCTGATACAAGTTGTTATGAGATGAAATTACAACGTATTGTCCAATTTATTTAAGGGGTAGATAAATTAGAAGCCCACATTCCGCACTAATATGTAACTGAATTTCTCACCAATGTGTAACTGAAATTCCACACTAGTATGTGGGTGTATTTTCTTGTTGAATTTCAACATCATAGTATCTTTATCAATAACACAAGTGTTGTTACTTTTTCATTTGCGGGGTGGTCAATTGCAATAGTAATTGATATGAACATAGTTGGTCCCCCATGTTTACTAGGTTGAACTTCTTTCAAGAGTGTACTAACCTAGTTTGATAGTCCATCTTTCATTTCTTCCACAAGGTCTCCTTCTTTGACATCAACTTTTATCCTCTTTTTTCTCATCTCATCTTATGTAACTATTTCTAGTGTATTTTGTGTTTCTAAAGGCTTTATATCCCTGCTACTAATAAAGGAAATTCTTACCATTGTTTTAGTCATTTACTCAGTAGCACTTGATACAAAACTTGTTGCTACCGAGCTATTCTATGATTTTGTCATACTCATATTAATCTTAATTTTTTGTGTCCATTTTGATCCTAGCCTTGTGTTTCTCATACTTCCCTATTCAAAATAACTTCTAACCAAGAATCATGATTTTCCTAGATTTCCATAGTGATATTAGCAAAATTTTAATAACTAGCAAGTCCAACCTTCCTTCTTTGTTCATAAATAATATGAAAATGATGATATTTCCAATAATTTTTTTTTTCAATTTAAAAGATAAAAGGGTTTTTTCTAATACATAATAAGCATTTCTTCTTTTAATAAAAATTTATAAGATATTATAAGGTAGGGAAAGTATTGCATTCATGCTCTTTGATAGAAATAACACTTCATCTACTACAAGACTTCGTCTAGCCACCTCCATGGAAAAAAATTGAGTGATGAAAGCATGAAAGAAGAAAGATTTGAGTTGAAATCCATATACTCTTATTACTATATAATTTGTGAACAAATACTATTATCATATCCTCGTTTATATACTTAATTGTGAAATCATTTTATACTTCTCTATCATAGGCTTGGAGGATCTTGGTTCATTATTAGGAAATGAATATTTTCCAGGAAACAATTTGCATATAATAAATAATCTCCTCTTGGTATTCCTAGTATATAACATCAGTCTATTGCGCTATACTTCTCTCTTGTCCTTGATTATGTAAGGATTTGAGCTCTAACCCATACACTTTGAAGAATTATGTATAATTGAATATAATCAAGTGCACTAAGTATGGTGGGAAATTTCAAAAACATGGCTCAATTGAGCCTATTGCTCGATCAAGCCACTGAATCGATCGAGATCCTAGATAACTTCGGGTTATGTTATTTAAGCCCTCAAACTACTCAATGGAGAGCTCAAAGATTACTCGAATGAGTTCTTAAAATCGCTCGATCGATCTATTGTTTTTCACCCAAATTGCGCCCTCTCTCACCAAAAAGTGTAACCTAGCTCCATGATATCACCCATATATATATATATATATATATATATATATATATATATATCTATCTATATATATATATATATATATATATATCTATATATATATATATATATATATATATATATATATATATATATATATATATATATATATATATATATATATATATTATTTTCATACATATGACTCAAGAAACCATTTTTTGATATACCACTAACTATTTTGATTTTGAGCATAAAGAACAGGTCCACACTAACTACTTTTCTTCTCTTATTGTTTCCTTTTCCACACTATGGGTTTCTTTGTACCATGATTACTTTGTGGTATGGTTTGAAGTTTTCGAGTTGACATTCAACATATTTATGTCCAAATTTTTGGCAATAGAAGCATTCATTGATATCAAAAAGCAGGAATAATGGGTTATTGTTCCTAATTATGTTTTCTCTTGCATTTAAAAATTATTTGTTAACTTCATTTATTTTCTGGCTCCTTATTCCATTCCTTCTGATATATTCTCTATAGTTTGGTTCTTTATGACCAAAGTTTTTTCACAAATAATAATTTCCATAGAGTAAATTTTCATACATGGGGAAAGATGGTGCTTGTGAATATTATCTCCTTAACATATGATAGTTTTGTCTTCTGAAGAAATAAGGCTTCTGGTAACTTATTTCCTTCTTGTCAAATATTCTTTTTTTCTACCGTTGTGTACAAGTAGTCTTTTTTTGTTACTTAGCAGGATTTTTGTTCCTTTTCCATTGTTGAGATGCATTATTACTTTTTTTTGGATGAGGTGTGCTTTTGTTATCCTTATTTTTTAGTTATTTATTTTTGTCATAATTTATTGTGATAACATTGAGGAAGTTGATTGTATTTTTATCCTCTGTGTTATACTTACTAGTTTCTCCTTCATAACCCCAACCAGCTTTCATAATATGATACCTTTGAGAATTCAATATCTCATCCAATTTTTCAAACCCCTTAATGTGTTTAAAGTTCATATTTAACTCATTTTGTGTTTTCTCTAGCTTATTTCTCGAAGCAACTACTTCTTCTTCCAACTTTTCACATTCTAACCTTTCTCTTTCAACTGTTGTAATAGGATGTCTTCAACCTTCTTGACCTATTCTAATTCAACTTTTTAACTAGTGTCTCTTTAGACTTAGGCTCTCCTTTAACATATTTCATCAAAATTTCCTTTTGTTTTCTATTCTTTTGTGTGATTCTGTCAATTTCTTCTAGAGAACTAATTAGCTCTCCTTCAAGGTCAAATTCTTATTCATTCAACTCATACTCATCAAGTTTTTTAGATTGAGACTCTAGGGACACAAGCATGAATTCACTAATTCCCTCTTCATTATAATATTCATTTGTATCATTAGAGGAACTTCTATCTTCTTGTATATACAAACTTTTCTTTTAATAGTTTTTCTCATCCTTCAGTCTGTTATATTTTTTCTTTTCTTTACCTTTTGATTTATTTTATTCTTTATTAAAAGGAAATTTTGAGGCATAATGGCCGAATATTCCACAATTAAAGCAATTAAAAGGATTTTTTCCTATATAATTACCGGTCCCTTTCTTCAGTCTTCTCACAAATTTTGCTTCTTCTTCATCTGAGTCTAAACATGAGCACTCCCAGTCTTCTATAGATTTCTTATATTCCTTGAATGTTTCATCCATTTTGGTTGAATTTTCTTTTGTAATTCTTAATTCATATGTTGTTAGAGATTCAAACAATTGATCCATTGTTAGGGTTTCAATGTTGTACATTTATTCTATCATTGATACTTTTGTATTAAACTTAATAGGGAGTAATCTCAACCATTTTTGGACTATTGTATACTCTTTAATTTTTTTCATCTAAACCCTTCATAACACTAATAATTTCATCAACTCTAAGAAAGGACTTAATTATGTCTTCATCGACATTCACTCTTGAGGACTCAAATTGCATTCTATAAACTTGTAGTTTGGCCAATTTCCCTTTACCATCTCCTTTATGAATGTTCTTTAGCTTATCCCACATTTGTTCTCCAGTGTTGCAATGCATTACTTTTTTATTTAGTTATCCCACTAAGTATAACAATCATGGCTTTAGATTTGAATGAAAATTCAATCTTGTATTTTTTTTTACCTATTATAGGTGGCTCTTCATAGCCATTCTCCACTCCACCAAAGACATCTAAACCAAGGGACATTACATATGTCCTCATTCTTACTTTCCAAAAGGTATAATTAGTACCATTAAACAAAGGAGATTTATTTTTTGAACACCCTTCTTGATTGGCTATTCTTATGAACTAGTTATTCCTTCCAATTGTTAGGCTAATACAAAAAGAACCTTCTCTAATACCAATTGTAGGAAACTAGGCAATTACTAAGAGGTGGGTGAATTAGTAATTATATTTTTTAATAATGGAAAATTTTATTTATTTTAACATCCTTTTAACCTTTTATTTAACAAGTAGAAGGATTATGTAATTTTTCATAAATTAACCATGAATTCAAAGAAAAACATAAAAATAAAACATTCAACACATGTAGACACTAGATATAAGTGGAAACCCATAAAGGGAGAAAACCATGAATTTTGTTATGATGTAAAGGAAAGCACCCACTACCTATTTTAATTCAATTTTGTAGGCTCCTACCTACAGGAGTCTTCAACCTTTCTTTTCTTCTACAAGCTACAACTCGTTAGCAGATTCGACCCTCTCTTCTTATGGGCTCCAGTGTGTTATTTTTTAGGCTACTACTTGATAAGAGACACCAATCCCCTGATAAATGAAAGTTTTATTTTACAGGCTTACCTAGTCTTTAATTAGGAATTATTATTTCTCTTTGTATCTATTATGAACTCTATCAATACCTCCTTTACATTTCTTTATGTCCTCTTCTCTTCTTCCTCAATTTTGTTCCTCTTCTACTCCTCTTCCTCTTTTTCTCTTTGTCGGGTATTTCATGAACTAGGTGTTACACGTCATTTTTTCACCATGAAATTTGACTGTTCACATGGGTCTATCATTACCTATATCATGTTCCCTTAGAGGTAAAAACACCAATGTTCCTAAATCAAGTCTTGGAAGTGGAGAAAATCTATATAAAACCCTTAAAAGTCTACCTGCGTAGTTTTTCTAGCCTTTCCCTGCACATGCGCTTCTCTTCATTCAATAAACTATGGCCACTCCTACACTTTTTTCCACTATTAACTGTGCACCCCTGTGAAAATAAAATAAAAGAAAAATTAAATTCTAGAAGCCTAGTTGGCCAAATATTCTCCCAACTAGAAGCTTCTAGAGTCGCGATAAGTTCAATATTTATCCCTCCACTCATGGAGCTTATCCTTGGTCCATGGAGCTTAAATCCCTTCATGAGAGGAATCCATCCCCCTCTTCATGGAACTAAAAATTCCTCCATTTCCCTATAAATTGAGCTCAAGTTTCAGGTTAAAGGGTAGATTGTAAATTATAGTTGTTGAAGAGAATTCATAAGAGTGCATACTTTCCAAATTAGTGAATTGTTGTTGGCATGAGAATGATCACACCCTTATGTCTATAACTCCATGATGGTATGAAGAGAGGAAGGCTTATCAAACTAAAGAAGAAATGATTTTTCAGGATCCTAGGAGAATTTTTCACGACATCAAGGCATCATGTTGTAAGATTACTCTTTTCATTCAAGATAATACATATGGATTTGTTTTTCTCATTGAGTTGTTTCTATGCTTATCAGAATAACATAAATACTTAGAATCCTTGATGAATAAGTTGGATTAGCATTTCTTGATTATTATATGTTGCAAATGATTCGATCCTTTGTCTTGTCTTTGATTGCAAGTTCTACTTATTGGAGAAACCACTTTGTAGCAACGAGATAAAAGGCTACATCGAACGTTTGGATTTCAAGGTAGGGGCACGTCCTCTATAATTTTTTATAATAATTGTGAAATGTAATTTATCTAGAGGGAAAGGTTTCCAAATTGATGTTTGTTTATAGCTACTTGTTGAGTACTAGGGAGATCGCTCTTGTCCACAAGAGGGATTAATCCACGTAACAAAATGGCGACCATACTAGGGAACTAGAGCTTAGTTTTCTTTATTTATTTTAAGTTTTAATTATAGATTTTTCTGATTTTGACTTCTCTGAGTCGGGTTGGGTAGATAAATTTTAAGAATCCCTAAAAAATAAAGCTGATTATTCATTTTTTCCAAGTTTTTTCCTTGCCTGCGCAGTTTTCAGCAGAAAATAGTGCGGCAACCTGCACAATTTTTAGTTCAATTCAGTGTGCACGCGCTCTGTCTTCCACTATAAACTGCGCACCCCTGAATTTTTTTTGAAAAAAAATAAATTTCTCTTTTTTAGAGCCATATAACCCGATTCTTTATGTTTTCCCTGATCTATCTTAGTTTTCAAACCTTGTGTAAGAATTTATTTTTAGCAACTTTTGTGTTTGTGTGATTTATCATCCTATTTGCATTTTATAAGAGAGAGTTTTCCCTAGTTTTTTGCTGCTCCATAAAAAATATACCTTCATTTGCCTCAGCTTAATGGTATGATGATATTGTCTTTTTGAGCCATTAGAATCATTGCAAACCTTACTTTTATGAAAATTGATTCCTTTTTCATTTGCAAATCTGGAAGAGTTTTTAGCTTACTAAAGCCTGATATAACACCAAAGCATTTTTGGATGTTTTCATTTCTGCTGAGATAAGTAGAAATATTTCTTATTTTAATCACAAACTAGGAGAAAACCTCTTCAAACATTATAGATAGACTTCAAAATTAGATTTTTCTTTGATTTTGAAATTTATGTTTTTAGAGTTTTTTAGAGATTGTTTTCCTTTGGAAATGGCTTGTTTATAGAATTGTAGTTTTTTATTTGATTGTTCAAGGAATTTCATTCCAAAAGAGTAACTGATCATTCTTGCAAATTGAGTTCTTCAAGAAATCGTCTTCTTTTCAAGGATTTTGTTTATGAATGAAACAATTGGTGTTTTGAAAATTGATAAATCTCTCAAACTTTCCCTTAAATAAGATTCATTGAAAAGAAAGTGTTTCACTTCTCGTTTAGATGCATTTAAAGTATTTTTGAGTCAGGTCACAAACATCATTAAATTTTAAACTCCATACATTTTGTCTTAAGCAGCAGCCAAATTAATACAACGCGTTAATAAAATCAATATAGATATTTTACATTTTCTAGGGCTCATTCCACCAACATAGCTTAGGCTAGTGTTTTGGAATAGGTTGTAATAAACACTCCAAAATAGTTTAAAAAAACAAGTAGAATATTGCAGTAGGAAAATCCAATTGTGGCATTTGTGCTCTGGGAAGCTCTTCTTAAAAGAGTTAAACATAAGATCATGTCAGAACCAATGAGGTAATCGTACCTATCTCATTGGGAAACATAGAATATGTGCACGTAATACAAATGGTAAACCTTGGATTAACCATTGTCGAGGAGCCTTGGGTCACTTGTTGGAAAACCTTGGATTTACCATATCAAGGAGCCTTCAAGGGGATTGAGCTCGATACTCTGCCCTTCCGTGTATACTGGATCAGAGATTGTTCCCCCAGGTACATTTGTTTCTGTTGGTGACCTTAGTGACCATAATCTTTAGGATTTTTCCCAAGGTGATGGTGGAGGGAAGGTCCCACTATACCTAGAACAGATGTCAGCTAGACTCACTTGGACTTTTCGGAGGGTACTCTTCACTTTGAGATGGCATAAGTGGAGGGACTTGCACCATATTTTTTCATTAAGAAGGTTGTTGGGCTAACTGTTCCAACCGCCAAGTTTTCCATATTAGAATTCTACAAATTTGGATTTCATCAAAAACTAGTGTTTTTAGGGTGGAAACATATTGTTTGTTTGTGGATTGTCTCTTATATTTTGTAGGTGTGTGTTCAATTTTATTATTTCCTTAGCAAATTTAGTTCTATTTTTTGACATATTTTTTTATTTCTTGTTTTAAAAATTAACCGTGGTCGAATTATGGAGACACTCCCATAGAATGCAAGGCAAACCCCCTGAGTACACACCAAGTAAATTAGAAAAGCTTAAATCTGAAAGAGGTCAACCATCAGGAACCGAAACTACTAAACAAGAGGATACATCAATATTTATACATCCTGATTATGAATTAAACCAACCTCACACAGAAGAACAACCAAAAATTTCAGAATTAATCATAGTTGAATCTGCAACCGGTGAATTTTCAGATAGTTAACTTATTGGACCCGAGATATTTGAACCTGAAACTGAATCCACTTCATCTGACTCAACTTCGGAGTTCATAGCCCGAACCCCTGGTCGTCCTCATTCACCTCGAGTGAAGTTTCGCATCACTCGGAACCTTCCTCCTGGCCTGATTAGTATTGAAGAGATTACTGATAGAAAAGAATAGGTTGTACTTCCTTCACATTAATAATATTTAGATCTAAGGCATAGTGAATCAATTTACCATTATAGCCCTTTTAAACCATACCCTTGGTATTCTCAGTTAACCAACTTTCTACATAATTCCGGTCTTAATTATTCGCCACCCCGTATTCCTTTTTACTCCATACCCAGAGGTAGTTACAGACCTTCATCAAACATGTCTGGTGAGTCATCCATGTTTTCTTCATCGCCATAAACTTTTTTGTATGGTGGTTCATCAGTTCCTATAGGATACCAGTCGCTTTTTGGTACTTTCTCTGGAGCATCTCCTTCTTCTAAAAAAACTATACAATCAATTGGTCCCAATGAATCTGATACCGAAACATTGACAATGGAACAAGTCTACATGATGTCTAGAAATATTACTTTACATGACCCTCAAGGTAGAAATTTACTGCCTGGGGGGGCAGTATCCTCCTCAAGGACAGTAGCCTCCTTTCAGGCAGAATTTTTATCAAGAAAAAAAATTATTTCAAGGAGGTCAACCTTTTAATGGAAATTATCCAGCAAATTATCAAGCTTACGTTCCAATTCCTCAACCTGGTTATGGTCAACCTTACGAACCACAACCTTTAATGGGAGCTCCTTATCCTGGAGTAAACACAGTGTGGAATCTGTCATTGAACCAACAGAATTTTCAACCTACCATGCAAGTACCTTATAATCAGCCTAGTCAGCCAACTGGTTATACCCAAATCCAACAACTTGTCCAACCTACGCTTCAAGTTATACCTTAGGTATCTGTACCTAGTAGTATTCAGCATCCTGGTCCGAGTACACCTAGAATTCCTATCCAATCTATTATATCAACTTTTGTTCAACAACCTAGCACACCTATCCCTAGAGTTTCCCGAGTCCCTATTGCTACAGCCCTTCAAGTAACAACATCAAGTGTATCACAACCAATCCCTCAAGTCATTATTCATCAACCTGGACCTACATTTTAGTCTACTGTTCAAGCCTCTGCCGGACAACTTGGTATAGCTACAATTCCAACAATCCAACCTTATACAAGTTAGTTTGTTTATCAACCATATCAAGGGAAGTTTCAATATGGACCCGTAGGACAAAATCCAGTCTACCAAAGTTAACTGTACCCTGGTTATACATATCAGATACCGACTCATCCTCAGTTTGGTGCGGCTAACCCAGGTTATCCTGTATGTATTCCAATTCTAACCGCACAGGCTATACTAGGATACCCTAGATATCCTCCTCCCAGTACTGGTATTGTTCCTCAAGGTTATCAGTTTTCGCAACAGTACCTTAACTGTCAATTACCATTCATTTCAACTTTGGACTTTCTAGATTTGTCGCACCTCACAAATGATCTGATTTATTATCTTCTTTTTTGGCCGCCAATGTCGAATAAGTTGCCCAGTGATATTCTTAAGTTTGAAGGTAAATCAGGAGAAGACTCCTCAAATCATGTCATGACTTACCACCATTGGTGCGTATCAAACTCTTTAATCAATGATTCTATTTGATTGAGACTGTTTCAAAGAAAATTTATAGGATTAGCAGCAAAGTGGTATATTGAACTACCACGTGGCTCGTTTGACAATTTCAATGTGTTAGCAACAACTTTCTTAACACACTTCTAGTTTCCAGTTTGTTATGACATTGGAATAGAACTCTTAACTTCATTAAAACAAAGTACGTCTACATACATTTCAGATCACATACATGAATGGAGACGTAGACGACGTTTAGCAAAATTTTTCATTCCAGATCAAATCTTGGCATAATGGTTTATCAAATCATTTCAAATATCACTGAAGATGTAGCTAAGGGAGGTGTTCTTACAAAAGAATAGGGCATAGCTCAAGCACAGTACTTAGACCTTGTATATACAAAGTCTGGTACTTTATACGAAAAAATTCCTGACTTGCCACGTCCAGGTCAAATAACTGCAACTCCTTCTAGTTATCATTTTGCAGATGGTGTAATTGGTACAGTTAGCGCTAACAAGAGTAAGAATAAGTCATCCAAATATACTTCTCCCATTATAACTTTACCATATTCACCGAAAGGAGATTCTTAACTTGAAAATTCTACCGACATTCATGTTGTAGACTCATCCACAACTAAATCTAAAACTGGTAATAAGAAGAAAGGAAAGAATAAAACCAAACAAACTACATCTCCCAAAGAGAAAATGGAAAAGAATGAACCAACTGATAAAAAATGGAAACCTCGTTCTCCTTGTCTTATCTGTGACGAGGATCACTATACTAAAGAGTGTCCATATCGGTCTGAGGTCTCCAAGTTTGTCAAAGGTTCACCCACACCCGTTGTCTTGAAGGATCCTTTTCCCACTCAAGATAGTAAAATTATAGGATCTTCTTCAAATTCATCGGTAGATATTTTAATGATGTCTCAATTCATGGTTGCGATACAATCTCAAGACTATGGAACTAAAAATCATGTAAGTGGTAAAGAGACAGAAAATTATAGTCAAACACTAGCCATGCCTCCTTTAGCTTCCAAACCACTTCAAATTGAGAAACCTAATCCTGATCTAGTGATTGAGCCACCTGCTAAAGGTGTACTTAGAAAGTCAGGTTTCAATCCACATGCGAGAGCTGATTAGAATTACAACATTGTTGAAGATTTGGCGATATCCCCTTCAGCAACGTCGGACTTAGAACTACTACAATCATGTCAAGCACAAAGGGAATTACTATTATCAGCTATCGGAGCTATTGATCCCAGGATTCGAACCTCATTGTCTTTGACCTCGAAAAATTTACACCAAGAATCCCTCATTAGATGGATTTTCAGATTCCAGTATTAGTCAAATCCAGACGAGTTTTTTGTACTGTAATTTGAGGGGGCATCTACGTGTATCATGTCGTTAAACTGTTGGAAAAATATTGGTTCTCCAACGCTCAGCCAATCACCGACTATCCTTAAAGCCTTTGATGGAAGAGGATTTCATCCATACAGAATACTCTAGGATCTACCTATAGAAGTAGAAGGAAAAATCGTTAATCTAGAGGTGGAAGTTGTTGATGCCCCTCTTGATTAAAACCTTCTTTTGGGTCCTAGTTGGTATTATGCCATGACTGTTGTCGTTTCATTAGTATTTCGAGTAATCATGTTTCCTCATAAAGGAAATATTGTGAAAATCGATCAGTTGTCATACTTTTCATCATACCCTGCTTCTACAGAAAGCATCCAGCATGTCGGAAAAACGGTTATCCCATACAAAGTTGTTGGTGTAGGATTAGTGAAGGAATCCTCCCTCATGGGAAATTTCTAGATACCTCCACCCAACGTACCGCGAACAATTTCCAATATCAATATGATCTCATCAAGAACTATACTATTTGATGACACGTGGGTAGTGCCTTCAGAATTAGAATTGGATTCTTTCAATGGCGAGATTCCTTTGAGTACTTTTGAAAAGGCATATGTAGCAGTACAAACGTATTATGACACACTTTCAACTACTCCTGATCAAATGAATGTGACCAACGAAGAATCATCTTCTCTATCAAGCTCAGCCTTGATATCATTTTTAAATCCCTTCAACATGTATTTAACACTGATGACAGTATTCGAGAATTTTTTTCGTCGGATGAATTACCTTGGGATGATCTACATCATAGATCTTCATTTTTACCTGATATTGATAAGTTTGAAAATGATTTCACATCTATTTTTATGATTGATTATGTCAAGGAACCACATAATCCCATATCGATTAGACATTTGAATTCTGAGACTAATTTGGAAAATATTTCTACAACAGTTCCTATCGACATATCAATTAAACCTGGAATTATTGAAAAATTCATATAGGTGCTTCTTGTACGATGGAAGAGATTAACACTTACAAAGCCCTATTTCAAGAATTTTGAGAAATTTTTGCCTGGTCTTACAAAGAGATGCTAGGAATTGATCCTAAGATTATAATTCATGAAATTAAGACATACCCGAATTCCAAACCTATTAGACAAAGATTACGTCCAATACATTCGTGGAAAGCTGCAGCCATCAAAGCTAAAGTTGAGAAGCTATTACGAGCAATATTTATTTATTTAATTCCTTTTACAGATTGGGTATCTAACATAATTCACATTACGAACAAACAAGGGACTATAAGAGTATGCATCAATTATAGGGACATTAGTAAAGCATGTCCAAAGGACAATTATCCTACACCCTATATCGACCAAATTATTGATGATTGTGCCGGAAATGAAATATTCTCATTTATGGATGGTTTTTCTGGCTATAATCAAATCAACATACTCCCTGTCGATCACCCAAAAACAATGTTTATCTGTCCTTGGGGGACATTTTCTTATTCCAAATTACCTTTCAGACTAAAAAATACTGGTGCAACTTTTCAAAGAGCTATGTCTTATTCTTTTCATGATATCAAACATATTGTACAACCTTATCTGGATGATTTACCTGCTCATTCTTTATGCAGGCAAGATCATCCTACACACTTACAAGCTATTTTCAAGAGATGTAGGAATTACAAAATTTGTTTGAATCTGCACAAATGTGTTTTTTGTGTACAATCAGGACGATTACTTGGGTTCATCATTTCAAAATATGGCATTCGTATCGACCCTTCGAAGGTTGAGGCCATCATCAATTTACCTCCTCCTTCCACTCTTCGCCAACTCCAAAATTTGCAAGGGAAAGAAATTTTTTAACGTAGGTTTATCCTAAACTATGCTGAGTTAACAAAAGGTTTTACCTGACTGTTGAAACAAAGTGTTCCTTTTATTTTGGATGAGAATTCTGAAAAATATTTTTATGCACTCAAAAACGTGTTGACCCATGCACCATTATTGCATCCGCCCAATTACCACCAATATTACTTTCTATACTTAGCTGCCTTTGATTCCACCATTGGAATGGTCTTGGTTCAGGAGGATGAATCTCATAAAGAACATGTGATCTATTACCTAAGTCGAAATCTCAATCCGATGGAAATCAAATATTTGCATGTGGAGAAATTGGCCTTGGCAGCAGTTCAAGTTGTCCAACGGTTCTGTCACTATATACTATTACGTAAAACAACCGTGATATATAATTGCAACCTGATGATGTATATCTTGAAAAAACAATTACTCGAGGGAAAATACTCCAAATGGATAGTCATCCTACAAGAGTTTGATTTGGAATTCGAGAAATATAAGTCAAATAAATCACTAGTGTTTTCTAAACTTATGTGTGAATTTCCCAATACTAAGACAGAAATGGTGGTAGAGAGTCCCATTGCCAATGAATATTTATTTCTCATCAGTACTTTAGACCCATGGTATGGAGATATCATTATATATCTTCAAACCCAAATCTTTCGCCCAGAGCTTTCATGTTCAGATCGATGGAGAATCTAATATCAATCCCAGCAATACAATATTGTTGGTGATACTCTCTATCGTCGTGGTGTGGATTCTGTTTTCGAACGTTGTATAACTCACGTAGAGGCTGAAAAGGTTTTAAATGATTGCCACTCTAGAGCATGTCATGATCATATGTCTGAGTTTGCCACAGCCCAAAAGATATTGTGTGTTGGTTATTTTTGGTCGCCCTTATTCAAAGATTGTATTATTGCAGTCTGAAAATGCCACAACTGCCAAATTTTTTATCGAAAGATGTGTGCACCTCCAGCTCCTCTGTACCCAATCATTGTTATCGGTCCTTTTGTGAAATGGGGCATTGATTTCATTACATGTAACCCTCACTCGGCTGGGGGGCATGGGTATATTATTCTTACCATATATTACTTTACCAAATGGGCCGAGGTGATGCTTACATTCGCAATTGATGGAAACACTACAACTACTTTTGTATTCAATCATGTGATTTCTCGTTTCAGTGTGCCTCAAGCTATTATCATAGACCATGGGAGTCATTAACAAAATATTATGATGATCTAACTTTCCGATCAACTTGGCCTACACCATGATAACTCTACTCTGTATTACCCACAGGCTAATGGTCAAGTTGAGGCTATAAATAAGGTTTTAACCACCATGATTAAATGAATTGTTGGAACTCATAAATCGAATTGGCATACCATGCTTTTTTCGGCATTGTGGGCATACCGAAACTCTACAAAAAATGCTACAGGGTTCACTCCTTTTCAACTTATCTATGGTTTATATGTTGTGTTACCCATTGAATGCGAAATACCATCACTCAAATTAGCCATTGAGTTGTTACTAGCTACCTCTGAACAGGAGAAACACTTTCTATACTTAGCATAATTAGATGAGACTCGGTGCACCGCTGCATTGGCTGTCGAAGCTCATAAGAAACGTGTGAAATCTCAGTATGATAAAAGTGTTAACCCTCGCTTTTATTCGGAAGGTGACCTAGTTTTAGTATACGATCAAGCTAAGGATAATCTAGGCGCGGGAAAATTCGAACCAATGTGGCATGGACCATATATTGTCAAGCGTGTGCTTGTAAAAGGAGCCTATGAATTAATTGATTATGATGGAGTCTCTTTGGATAAACCCATAAATTATCTTTATCTTAAGAGATATTATGATTTAATTTCGTGTGAAGATCTCTCTTGTACGATAGTTACTTTTTAGAATAGTGTGCCTTAGATTAGACAAGTATGCCTAGATTAGTTTTCTCGTTACTACTATCGTTTCTTATCTTGATTACTCTTAATATTGCAGATGTCTCCATCCATTCAAACATACATTGGTTTTGATAATGGTGCCTGTCGTATTACATAGAATATCTCTTTCTCAGCTTGGGTTATCTATTCACCCACCGATGAGTTAGTTTTTATTCATGGGATATGCCTTGGTCAAATAACGAACAATATTGCAGAATATAGAGAAATTATTGAGTTATTATCTGATGCCATTTCATTTGGTATCTGAAGTTTTATCATTAGGTTGGATTCACAACTCATTTTATTACATTTAAAGAGAGTTTATGCAATTGGAAATCCAGTGTTATTAAGATTATTTTTGAAGTTTCGTCTCTTGGAACGACGATTTGATTATATTGAATATCAACATATTTCAAGAAATTTAAACACATTGGCTGATGCATTAGCTAATCGTGTTCTAAATAGACATTTGAAAAATTAACAAAGTAAACCAAAACAACATTCAATCCATGTTGAACAAGATACTCAGAGAATGAAAGTAGTAATATCATTAGTATAGATAAGTTTGTGTTCAAAAAATATTACATCGTCTATGATCATAGGTTCAAACACATTATGATCTAATAGATACTGATACAAAAAACAAAAATGTCAATCTAGATTGACCATCAACTATCTGTGATGATGATCATGGTAATAGACTATAACACACGCTACCTTGCACAAAAATCTCCTAAATCGACCTGGAACACCTCTCACGTGTCTCTGAAGCCTGAGAGGGATATCATCTGTTCTTAACTCAGGAATATCTATGGTCAACCTCTCAAGGTTTTTCTCCATGTCTAATAGGATCTCTGCTACCTAGTCCTGTAGAGGTGCTACGGGTTGTGCTTCTCGCCTGTCAAAGCGACGAAGTGTTGCTGGTTGTTGTGGACCGACATCTACAGTTAAATATTTTTGTCAGTATTGGACAATAAAAATCAAATAAAAATTATATTAAAAACATAAAAATAATTCACTAACATGTCTCGTCCCATTGTGCCCCTAGAGGCAAAGATCTTTCAGGATCACCCCTGTAATCCATTCCTGCGTAAGGAAAATCTTCAATGGTGAAGACTTGGTTCCTAAGCCACATGAAATATGTCGGATTAAACCAAACTACTGAACCACCATCGCCACCATGGTGATCCATTAGTGCTACCCATCGCACCATCTGAGGTTCCTAAGGAGTCCCACGATCTACTGGAATCAGTTGAGGAGTGAGAAGCGGGATTTTGTCTAAAGCAAATGAAATGAGAATGGCGCCATATCCAATGTTTTTCAACTTTCCATTCTTTTCTCTAGTCAATTGTCCTTTCATATTGGCCAATATTCCTTCACACCATATGAATATGGTTCCTCCAAAACACTCGACTGTTGTTTTCATCTGTGATTTAGCAGCCACATGAGGAGCTACACTCCCACACAATCTAGTTACTATAAATGATATGAATTTAAGTTCCAATCGCAAGATAGTTTTGATATCTATGTGACCATCCTTCAAATATGCATCATTGTTACAATATTGTTCTTTGTATATGGCAGTGGGAAGACCTCCCTATATGGCCCCAAATAAGGATATACTTCTCCTGCTTTGGGAAAATACTGTAAGGAAATATATGTCCTCTAGCTCAATCTCGAGCTGGTGGTCACCAATTATGAAGCATTGGTTTTGAACGTCCCACGTATTTACAACCCATGTCATTAACTCCACTTTTCCCTTCATCCCTTGAATAGCCCAGAATTTATATAAAACACAGTTCTTCAATGCATGCATGGTTGCATTGTCATCCATGGCTTCATTATCTATGATCTTGTGTTCACATTCTCAACCCTCCAACATGGTTAAACAACCTACAAATCAACAAATTTAATATTTAAAACCATTTGGAATAAAACTTGAACCATTTTTAAAGAGAAATTTGAGTTTTTTTAAATTCTCACGGCGCCTGCATAGGTCTTGTGTGTAGACAGTGCGGTCGTGCGCATGCGCTCCACATAGAACCCGTGGCAGCCCGATAATTTTTCTTTCTAAAAATTGTCAGGGTCCGTGGTTATCATATGGATTTCCCGCAGACCCCTGAGGGCATATTTTAAAACATAAAATTCTCCAAAAAAATGAAATAAAGGCTTAAAATAAAAAATGAAACAGATAAAAATTTAGCTAAGGATGGTGTGGATTACTTGGTTCTGACAATTCAAGAAATGAACAGTCGGTTCTCCCGATATCTGTTCCGGAAGTTTTTGGACAAAAGCTCTCTATGCACTGTTCTGAACACAAAAGGTGAAAATAACTTGTTTTAGTCCCTTTTTATAGTTTTTAATGAATAAAATATTATTATTTTATTTTATTTCACTTTAAAAGGTCATCTTTAAATATTTTTACTTTTTGGAAACAAATATGTGTAATATTTTGAGTTTTTGTGCAGGATACAGGATTTTTGGTGGAAAGAATTATTTTGACATTGAGTATAATTTTATCAATTTTTCGAGCTCTGTAAATTACGAAAAATCGAAACCCTAGATTTCTCTTTTAATCCCTCTTCAGACTCTCAAAATATTAAAATATCACCGAGTACTTGACTATTCAAATAGTCGTCCCTTTAGTATAAGTTTACCCCTTTTCCGGACTGAAATGGACTAATTACGAAAAAGGTATACGTTGAATAATCATGTTCAATAGAGTTCTCTCCTGCATTATTTTATCCTTTTTCGGGCCTGAGAGACTAAATTTACGAAAAATAACAATCATGGAGTTTACTTATGTTTTTTCTTCTGACTCCCTACAATGAAAAACACCAAGTTTCTCATATACTGGACTCGTTAAAATTTAATAGTAAAGGACCTGTCGATTACAAACAGGATCGAACTACTCCTTCTTAGGGTTCGATTTTAATACTAATATGGACTCATCTGAAGGGTGAGATTACAAAAACAAGCAAATTTTATCCTCCTCAAGCTTGACAAAAATAAAGAGGTACTTTCCAGTAATGGTGGGGGGGAAAGAGAGAAAAAAATCCAATTGTCACCCTTTTTTAAAAAGTAGCATGCCACTCTTGAACACGACACTTTGTCACACTTGTACCTGGGTTGGGAAATCCTTTGTCTAAAAATTTAATCAAACCAAATTGAAAGTCTTCAGTCAGTTTCTAAGTATTAGCTTTAGGTCAAATTTTTCCAAACCATCTGCGGTGTCGTTATGTGTTCAAGAGAGAGTTCAAATAAACCATTCATTGAAAACATTTGTCTCCATTCACGTTGACCATCCCTGAGTTAGGCCTTGCAAACTATTTCTTCAAAACTTGATCTAATGGTTTCATGTGGTGGGATTTCCTGTGACAGATCACTTCCTATCGACTTCAACTCAGTATCTAAGAAGTTAATCTAGAAACCTTTTGGTACCTTGGAGCATGTATGCCTCAATGGTAGGTTTCTCTCTTTCGACAGTAGGTTCTCATCATTGACCTTCGATCGAATGATTCTATGAGTGTTCGACTTCAAGACATTTAATCGCACTACATAGACTATATTGGGCGTACCTTGAGGACCATTGAAATTATTAGTGATTTCTCTCACACTTGTTAACAGTTCACATCATTGACCGATAATCAAGTGGTTTCTACCATGTTCGACTTCGAAAAAATCAATCACATGGCTAGATTCGTACTAGTTCGGGAAGCGAAAATTAAGACCTTGGATCTATTTTCTACCATCCAGGCTGCGAGGAGTTTTATTATTCATGATAGAGTATACTATTCATGACATATGGCTACGCCCATACTATGTCTACTTTTGATGTAATATTGAAACTAGATATGTACCAGAACATTTAGTTAATTTTTATTTAGGTATGGGAATGCCTACCTTAGCCATGATATATATATATGTTTTCATTGAATGTTTTTACAGGTTTTCGACCAGTGTCTCCAATCCAATCCTCGGAATGATAAAGCACTTCCCTCTTCAGAATAACCTCAGACTTCACACTTTAGGGGGCAATCTGTTACATGTTATTTTTTCACCATGAAATTTGACTATTCATATGGATCTATCCCTACCTATATCATGTTCTCTTAGAGGTAAAAAACACCAATTTTCCTAAATCAAGTCTTGGAATTGGAGAAAATCTCTGTAAAACCCTTAAAAGTCTACCTGCGTGGTTTTTCTAGCCTTTCCCTGCACATGCGCTGCTTTTCAGTCAATAAACTATGGCAACTCCCACACTTTTTTCCACTATTACCTGCAAACCCCCGTGAAAAGAAAATAAAAGAAAAAGTAAATTCTAGAAGCCTAGTTGGCCGAATATTCTCCCAACTGGAAGCTTCTAGAGTCACGATCAGTTCGAGCTTTATCCCTCCACTCATGGAGCTTATCCCTTGGTCCATGGAGCTCAAATATATTCATGAGAGGAATCCATCCCCCTCTTCATGGAACTGAAACTTCCTCCATTTCCTTATAAATTGATCTCAAGTTTCAGATTGAAGGGTAGATTGTAAATTATAGTTGCTGAAGAGAAATCATAAGAGTGCATACTTTCTACACTAGTGAGTTGTTGTTGGCATGAGAATGATCACACCCTTATGTCTATAACTCCATGTTGGTATTCAGAGAGGAAGGCTTATCAAACTAAATGAGAAACGATTATTCAGGACCCCGGGATAAATTTGTATGACATCAAGGCATCATGTTGTAAGATTACTCATTTCATTCAAGATAATGCATATGGATCTCTTTTTCTCATTGAGTTGTTTCTATGCTTATCAGAATAACATCAATACATAGAATCCTTGATCACTAAGTTGGATTACCATTTATTGATTATTATATGTTGCAGATGCTTTGATCCTTTGTCTTGTCTTTGATTGCAGGTTCTACTTATTGGAGAAACCACTTTGGAGCGACGGGATAAAAGGCTACATCGAATGTTTTGATTCAAGGTAGGGGCATGTACTCTCTACTTTATTATAATAATTCTGAAATGAAATTAATCTAGAGGAAAATATTTCCAAATGGATGTTCTTTTCTAGCTATTTTTTGAGTACTAAGGAGACCGCTCTTGTCCGCAAGAGGGATTAATCCACGTAACAAAATGGTGACCATACTGGGGAACTAGAGCTTAGTTTTCTTTATTTATTTTTCAGTTTGAATTCTAGATTTTTCTGATTTTTAATTCTCTGAGTCGAGTTGGGTAGATAAATTTTAAGAAACCCTAAAAAAGAAAGCTAATTATTATTTTTTCCAAGTTTTTTCCTTGCCTACGCGGTTTTCAACAGAAAACAGTGTGGAAACCTGCACAGCTTTTAGTTCAATTTAGTGCACATGCGCTTTGTCTTCCACTATAAACTGTGCAACCCCAAAAAAAATTTGAAAAAAAATAAATTTCTCTTTTTTAGAGCCAGATAACATAATTTTTTATGTTTTCCCTGATCTATCTTAGTTGTCAAACCTTCTGTAAGAATTTATTTTCGGCAAATTTTGCGTTTGTGTGATTTATCATCCTATTTGCATTTTATATGAGAGATTTTTCCCTAGTTTGTTTCTGCTCCATACAAAAGATACCTTCATTTGCCTCAGCTTACTGGTATGATGATATTGTCTTTTTGACCCATTAGGATCATTTTAAACATTAATTTTATGAAAAATGATTCCTTTTTCATTTGCAAATCTGGAAGAGCTTTTAGCTTACTAAAGCCTGATATAACACCAAAGAATTTTTGGATGTATTCATTTCTATTGAGATAAGTAGAAATATTCTTAGTTTGATCAAAAACTAGGAGAAAACTTCTTCAAACATTCTAGAAAGACTTCGAAATTAGATTTTTCATTTATTTTTCATTTATGTTTTTAGACTTTTTTAGAGATTTCTTTCCTTTGGAAATGGATTGTTTATTGAATTGTATTTTTTGACTTGATTTTTAAAGGAATTTCATTTCAAAAGAGTAAATGATCATTCTTGCAAATTGAGTTCTTCCTGAAATCATCTTATTTTCAAGGATTTTGTTTATGAATGAAAGAATTGGTGTTTTGAAAATTGATAAATATCTCAAAATTTCCCTTAAATAATATTCATTGAAAAGAAAGGGTTGCACTTCTCATTTAGATGCATTTAGAGTATTTTTCAGTAGGGTCACAAGCATCATTAAAGTTTCAACTCCATATTTTTTGTCTTAAGCAACAGCCAAATTAATACAACGCATTAATAAAATAAATCTAGATGTTTTACATTTTATAGGGCTTATTCCACCAACATAGCTTAGGCTAGTGTTTTGGAATAGGTTGTAATAAACATTCCAAAACATTTGGAACAAACAAGTATAATCTTGTAGTAGGAAAATCCAATTGTGGCATTTGTGCTCTGGGAAGATCTTCTTAAAAGAGTTAAGCATGAGATCATGTCGAAACCAGTGAGGTAATCGTACCTATCTCATTGGCAAAGATAGAAGATGTGCACTTAATACAAACGGTAAAACTCGGATTAACCATTATCGAGGAGCCTGGGGTTGGAAAACCTCAGATTTACCATATCGAGGAGCCTTCAAGGGGATTGAGCTTGATAATCTTCCCTTGCATATATGTCAGATCGTAGACTGTTCCCCCAGTTATATTCGTTTCCATTGGTGACCTTAGTGACCATAATATTTAGGATTTTTCCCAAGGTGACGGTGGAGGGAAGGTCCCACTGCACCTGGAACAGACATCGGCTAGACTCATTTGGACTTTCCGAAGGATACTCTTCACTTCGAGATGGCATAAGCGAAGGGACTTGCACAAGACTCTTTCATTAATCTGGTTGTCAGGGTAACTTTTCCAACCACAAAGTTTTCCACATTAGAATTCTACGACGTTGGATTTCATCACCAACTAGTGTTTTTAGTGTGGAAAAAAATTGTTTGTGTGTGGATTGTCTCTTAGATTTTGTAGGCATTTTCTCAACTTGATTGTTTCTTTAGTGACTTTAGGTCTATTTTTTTGACATATTTTTTGATTTCACATGTTAAACATTAAACATGGCTGAATTACCTAGACACTCCTATAGAATGCAAGGGAAACCCCTTGAGTACACACCAAGTAAATTAGAAAAGCTTAAATCTGAAAGAGGTCAATCATCAGGAACCAGATCTACTGAACAAGAGGCTACATCAATAATTATACATCCATATTACGAAGTAAACCAACCTCAGACAGAATAACAACCAGAAATTTCAGAACTAATCATAGTTGAATCTGCAACTAGTGAATTTTTCAGATAGTCAACTTATTGGACCCGAGATATCTAAACCTGAAACTGAATCCACTTCATCTGAGTCAACTTTGGAGTTCATAGCCCGAACCCCTGGTCTTCCTCATTCACCTCGAGTGAAGTTTCGCATCATTGAGAACCTTCCTCCTGGCCTGATTAGTATCGAAGAGATTACTGACATAGAAGAAGAGGTTTTACTTCCATCACGTCAAGAATATTTAGATTTAAGGCATAGTGAATCGATTTACCATTATAGCCCTTTTAAACCAGACCCTTATTATTCTCAGTTAACCAAATTTCTACATAATTTTGTTCTCAATTATTCGCCACCCCATATTCCTTTTTACTCCATACCTAGAGGTAGTTATAGACCTTCATCAAACATGTCTAGTGAGTCATCCATGTTTTCTTCACCACCAGAAATTTTTTTGTACGGTGGTCCATCAGTTCCTACAAGATACCAGACACTTTCTAGTACTTTCTCTGGATCATCTCCTTCTTCTGAAAAAATTATACAATCAATTGGTCCCAATGAATCTGATACCGAAATGTCGATAATGGAACAAGTCTACATGATG
Organism: Pinus albicaulis; assembly: GCA_034641835.2. Taxonomy (NCBI): domain Eukaryota; kingdom Viridiplantae; phylum Streptophyta; class Pinopsida; order Pinales; family Pinaceae; genus Pinus; species Pinus albicaulis. The sequence continues at coordinate 1,467,851,073 of CM076581.1, forward strand.
TTTGGAAATATTCCTTTACCTAACCCTCAAGGTAGAAATTTACCGCTTAGGGGGCATCCTCAAGGGCAGTATCCTCCTCAAGGAAAACATCCTCCTTTGGGGCATCATTTTTATCAAGAACAAAAATTATTTCAAGGAGGTCAACCTTTTAGTGGAAATCATCCAGCAAATTATCAAGCTTACGTTCCAATTCCTCAACCTGGTTATGGTCAACCTTACGCACCACAACCTTTAATGGGAGCTCCTTAGCCTGGAGTAAAAACAGTGTGGAATCCATCATTGAACCAACAAAATTTTCAACCTACCATGCAAGTAACTTATAATAAGCCTAGTCAGCCAACTGGTTATACCCAAATCCAACAACCTGTCCAACCTACGCTTCAATATATACCTCAGGTATCTGTACCTATTAGTATTCAGCAACCTAGTCTGAGTACACCTAGAACTCCTGTCCAATCTGCTATATCAACTTATGTTCAAAAACCTAGTAAACCTATCCCTGGAGTTTCCCAAGTCCCTATTGCTATAGCCCCTCAAGTAACAACTTCAACCTAGACCTATAGTTCAGTCTACTGTTCAAACCTCTACCAGACAACCTGGTGCAGCTACAATTCCAACAAGCCAACCTTATACAGGTCAATTTTCTCATCAACCATATCAAGGGCAGTTTCAATATGGACCTGTAGAACAAAATACAGTCTACCAAAGTCAACTGTACCCTGGTTATACATATTAGATACCAGCTCAACCTCAGTTTAGTACGACTAACCCTGGTTATCCCAAAGGTATTCCAATTCCAACTGCACAAGCTATTCCAAGTTACCCTGGATATCCTCCTCCCAGTACTGGTATTGTTCCTCAAGGTTATCAGTTTGCTCAGCAGGACTCTAACCGTTGGTTACCATTCATTACAACTTTGGACTTGCCAGATTTTTCATGCCTCACAAGCGATCTGATTTATTATCTTCCGTTTTCGCCGCCAATGCCGAATAATTTGCCCAGTGATATTCCTAAGTTTGAAGGTAAATCAGGAGAAGACCCCTCAAATCATGTCATGACTTACCACCTTTGGTGTGCATCCAACTCTTTAATCGATGATTCTATTCAATTGAGATTGTTTCAAAGAACATTGATAGGCTTAGCTGCAAAGTGGTATATTGAACTACCACGTGGCTCGTTCAACAATTTCAACATGTTAGCAACATATTTCTTGACACACTTTCAGTTGCTAGTCTGTTACAACAATGGAAAAAAACTCTTAACTTCATTAAAACAAATCACATCTACATACATTTCAGATCACATACATGAATGGGGAAATAGACAATGTTTAGTGAAAGGTTTCATTTCGGATCAAATCTTGGCAGAATGGTTTATAAAATCATTACTTCCAAATATCATTGAAGATGTAGCTAAGGGAGGTGTTCTTATAGAAGAACATTTCATACCTCAAGCACAATACTTATAACTTGTATATACAAAGTCTGGTACTTTATACGAAAAAATTCCTGACTTGCCACGTCCAGGTCAAATAACTACAACTCCTTCTAGTTCTTATTCTGTATATGGTGTAATTGGTACATTTAGCGCTAACAAGAGTAATAAGAAGTCATCCAAATCTAATTCTCCCATTATAAATTTACCAGATTCACCGAAAGGAGATTATTCCCTTGAAACTTTTTTCGACATTCATGTTGTAGACTCAACCACAGCTAAATATAAAACCGGTAATAAGAAGAAAGGAAAGAATAAAAACAAGCAAACTACATCTCCCAAAGAGAAAATGGAAAATAATAAAACAAATGATGAAAAACAGAAACCTCATTATCCTTGTCTTATCTATGACGAGGATCACTATACTAAAGAGTGTCCACATCAGTCTGAGGTCTCCAAGTTTGTTAAAGGTTCACCCACCGCCATTGTCTTGAAGGATCCTTTTCCCACTCAAGATAGTAAAATGATAGGATATTCTTCAAATTCATCAACAAATATTTTAATGATGTCTCAGGTCATGGTTGCGACACGATCTTAAGACTATGGAACTAAAAATCATGTAACTAGTAAAGAGACAAAAAATTCTAGTCAAACACGAGCCATACCTCCTTCAGTTTTCGAACCACCTCAAATTGAGAAACCTAATCATGATCTAGTGATTAAACCGCCTGCTAAAGGTGTATCTCGAAAGTCAGCTTTCAATCCACATGTGAGAGTTGATTAGAATTACAACATTGTTGAAGATTTGGTGATATCCCCTTCAGCAATGTCGGCCTTAGAAGTGCTACAATCATGTCAAGGGAAATTATATGGTAGAAGGTATGTCTAATTTCTCTCTGGATTTTGATTTATGTGAAAATTGTGTATATGGGAAGCAGAATAGGGTGAGTTTTCCTTCTGGTGCTAAGAGGGCGAACAAGATATCAAAGCTTGTGCACAGTGATATGTTTGGACTTGTGTCGGTTCCATCACTGGGTAAGTCTGTGTACTATGTTTCATTCATAGATGACTTCTCAAGGAATACATGGATATACTTCTTGAGGAAGAAATCTGAAGTCCTTGACAGATTTGAAGAACTTAAGGCTCTGGTGGAAAACCAAATAGAGAAGAAGATAAAGGTGCTAAGGACAAATAATGGTGGAGAGTTATGCAAGAATGAATTTGAAGATTTTTGTAAGAAGTGTGGTATAGCATGGCAGAAGACTAATCCATACACATGTCATCAAAATGGAGTTGCAAAAAGAATGAACATAACGCTAATAGAAAAGGAAAGAAGCATGCTTAGTGGTACTAGGTTACGAAAAGAATTTTGGGAAGAAGCAATGGAGACTGCATGTTACTTGGTTAATAGATCACTTTCATCAGCATTGGAGGATAAGACTCCACATGAGGTGTGGACTGGTAAGAAACCCTCTCTTTCACATCTGAGGGTATTTGGATGTGATGCATATGTACATGTTCCAAAGGAGAAAAGGACCAAGTTGGATAATAAATGTGAAAGGTGCATCTTTATTAGGTATAAGGATGGTTTAAAAGGTTACAAGCTTTGGAACCCAGAAACAAGGAAGGTTGTGTACAATCGAGATGTGGTGTTTAGAGAGGTTAAATATTTTGTTAAACATGAATTCCTACCAAAGCAACCTGAGAAGAGAGAGTTTGAGCTATGCATCAGACTCTACAACAGAAGAAAACTCAAAAGAGGAAAAGCCACAAACTCCAGCTATGAGAAGATCAGTTCAGGAAAGAAGACAACCAAAAAGGTATAGTCCATCTGCTTTTTGTTCAATTTTTTCTTTAACTATAACTGATGATGATCCTAGAACTGTCAGGAAGGTAGTAGATTCAGAGGATGGGAAACTATGGAAGGAGGCCATGGTTGATGAAATGGCATCCTTGCATAAAAATGAGGCATGGGATCTGGTGAGTTTTCGGCTGGAAGGAAGCCCATCAGGATCAAATGGATGTTTAAGAAGAAGATGAATGTAGAAGGCAGGGTGGAGAAATACAAAGCTCGATTGGTAGCAAAAGGTTATTCCCAGGAGTTGGGAATTGATTTTGGTGATATTTTTTCTCTTGTTGCCAAGGTTACTTCTATTAGATTACTTTTATCTATTGTTGCTGCCTTTGATTTTGAGGTAGAACAGATTGATGTGAAGAAAAAATTTCTTCATGGGGATCTGGAAGAGGAGATCTACATGAAGCAACCTGAAGGCTTTATGGTGAAGGGTAATAAAGAACTGGTATGTAGGTTAAAAAAGTCTCTATATGGGTTAAAATAGTCACCAAGAATGTGGTATCAGAAATTTGATACCTATATATGGGGACTTGGATTCACCAGAAGAAAAGAGGATCATTGTGTATATTTTAAATTAATTGGTGTCAGGTTATTTATTTGGTCTTGTATGTGGATGATATTTTTTTGACTGGAAATGACAAAGAAATTATCCAGGATTTGAAGACCCAATTATTCTCCAAATTCGAATTGAAGGATCTTGGTGCTGCAAACTATATTTTGGGCATGGAAATTAAGAGATATCAAGCAAAGAGGAAGCTCTGGTTAAACTAGAGGAAGTATGTCAAGAAAAAATTGCAAAGGTTCAATATGCAGGATAGTAAACCGGTGAAGGTTCCTATTCTTGTAGGTGTAAAGCTATCTGCTGAACAGTGTCCCAAGACACAAGAAGAAGAGGAGGATATGTCCCGTGTTACATATGAAAGTGCAGTGGGTAGCCTGATGTATGCAATGGTTTTTACTAGACTAGACATTGCAAATGCAGTGGGAGTATTGAGCAGGTTTATGTCAAAACTAGGGAAGGAGCATCAGACAACAGTGAAGCGGGTTTTCAGATATTTGCATGGCACTAGTGATTATGGCTTGTGCTACCAGGGAAGACTAGGATCGGACAAAGTTTTGGAAATCCGTGGTTTTTTTTATGCGGACTGGGCTGGAGATCTGGACCAAAGAAGATCTACAAGTGGGTATGTGTTTCGCCTATTTGGAGGTGCAGTAAGTTGGATGAGTAAAAGACAGTCTGTAGTGGCTCTTTCAAATATAGAGGCAAAATACATGGTAGCCACTCATGCAAACAAAGAAGAAGTTTGGTTTCAAATATTGTGTTCAAGTATGGGGTTAGTGCAGCTGGCTATAAGGATAGACTGTGACAGCTAAAGTGAAATTTTATTGGCTAAGAGCCATGCTTCTCATTCAAATAAAAATCACATTGATGTTCAATATCACTTTGTGAGAGATATGGTTGAGGATAAAAGGGTGTTGCTATTAAAGGTGGACACTTTGAAGAATGTTGTAGATGCATTGGCGAAATCTGTGAGCACTCAGAAGTTCTCTTGGTGTAGAGAAACAATGGGTGTTGCAGAGCTGGGATAATGATTAAGCTCTCCTGTCGCCCCCTACGGAAATAAAACAACAAGTGGGAGAATGTTGGGTATGTTTTATATTCTTTCCACGATTAGTCACACGTGTGGGGAGTGATAGCCCCCCTGTAAGTTGTGTTTGGCACAACAGGGGGTTCACAGGGGGGGCGGCAGCCCCCCCTGTTCGGGGTTTGGGGCAATGCCCTGGGAAATTTTTTTTGGACCCTATTTTTCAGTGGGCGGACCCATCCATGGTTTTTTGCATGGGTTTGCACATGGTTTTGGGGCATGATGGTTTTCGGCCCCTGGTTTTTTGTAGATCCATTCAAGGGAACTATGGTTATGTTCTAATCCAAGGTTAATGGATTGGGGTTTATATATGCTTCAACATGTATATATATGTGTTGTAACACTAAAAGGAATATAATGAAAAATCAAGTTGGTAGTCCCGATTTGGGATCCAAGGGAAAATCTCTTTGTATATATGTTTTATGTTTTATGCTCTTGATATTTTTTATTTTCTGTCTTTAACATTCGTTTGCACATAATTTATGTATAGGGTTAAAACCTACAAAAAACACCTCCTTTCACAATCAATTCAAGAAAAAAAAATTCAAAAATACCAGAAGCTCCATTAAAAACAAATATGTAGGTCTCATAGAAGAGTGTGAAGATATAAAACATGAAGCCTCCTAACATTCCTCATAGTTACTTATAGCAAATCCATAACTGGAAAAATTTGAGGAATCCTTAGCAAATATCTCGATATATATCTCTCAAAGACAAATTATATAATTATTAAAACGAATTCAAGAGGAGGAGGTCATATCTATAATTTGGTCTCTACATCCTGACAAAGCCTTGGGACCCTATGGATTTTCAATTTACTTTTACTAAGAAACTTGGAATATAATAAAGAAAGATCTTCTAAAAATTTTGAGGGGGCGCCAATCAAAGATAAAAGTGGGAGGAAGCACCAACTCTACTCTCCTAGCCCTAATTCATAAAGAAACAAATCCCACCTCCTTTGACATTTTTCCCCCAATTTATCTCTACAACGCTTCCTATAAAATTATGAAAAAATTTATGACAAATCATCTTAAAATTATCCTTTTTGATCTATTCTCAAAAAATCAAGGTGGATTTCTGCATAATAGACAAATAATGGACACCATCCTCCTCGTGTAGAAAGTGATCCAATCTAGTCAATTAAGAAATGAAAGAGGATTTTTTCTAAAGTTAGATATGGCTAATGCCTTTGATCAAGTACACCATTCTTTAATTTTATATTTGCTTCACAAATTTTGTCTTTCTTATGCTTTTATAAACTCGATTAAAGCTTGTATAATTATCCCATGAATTTCACCATTAGTAAATGGCAGGACATGTGGATTATTCCAAGCCTTGAGAGACCTTCATCAAGGATTTCCTCTTTCCCCATTCCTTTATATCATCCTAGTATATTCCTTGAGCATAAACTTAGAATATGAAAGGTGAATTGGAAGAATTTTAGGTATCTTATTTTCTAGAGGGATCAAAGAGATCAACCACTCTCAATTTGTAGATGACACTCTTCTTTTGGGAGTTGACACACTGATTATAGCTCGCGGGTTCAAAAACACCCTTGATATCTTCCTTTCAACCTTCAGAGGATTAATAAATAAAGGGAAAAGTTGTTTATATGGGTGGAATATCAATCCAAACCTCTTGGTCCAACTATCATGGATTTTTGGTTTCTCCTTCAAGGTTGACTAGATGTCCTTCAAATACCTTGGCATGCCCATTTTCAGAAGCACCCCAAAATTATATCTATGGTTGGGAATCATAAACAAAGTTAAAGGAAAAAAAAAATAGTGGGGATCTTAATGGCTCAACTTGGCATCCTCCTAAAATCAGTTCTATCCTCCCTTCCCATTTACCAATTCACAATGATGAAAGCACTAATAGGTATCCTAAAAGCAACCATAATTATTAGTAAGAAGTTTCTTATGAAAAGGAAGGAAAATTGAAACCGAAGAGTTTCACCTAATCAAATGGGAAAAAGTAATGAATAACTATCAAAAATGAGGCATTGGAATTAGAATACATGATCTTATAAATAAATCGATGAGGGTAAATATTGTCTGAATATTTATCACAACTCAACATGGTGTAAACGAGTGTTATAAGAGAAGTATCTAAACTTCTCTAAGAAAGAAGACCTAGATAAAGAAATCTAAACACAACCCAACTCTTCTATATGGAAATTGTGCAAAAACTCTCCAACACTACTAAAATATTTATTTTTAAAATTCCAGGAAACGGGACAAACATCAAAATTTTGGAAGATAAAATTTGTAATAATCCTTGCCTCAACTCCTTCATTTATCTGGAGGATCTATGTCAATGGTGAATCTTGAAAGGAATAACTCATCTAAATCAGTTGTGAAAATGAGATTAAGAAAAATCTATGTGGAAAGGGTGGAACCCCCCCCCTCCCCCCATTCCCCCAAATATAATGGATTACTAGAAAGTTCTCAATACGAAATTAAGAGGGTCTACTCCTTTCAAACTAAATCTCTCAGAATATTAAAGGTGGGGATTCACCTATAAACTCCACATATTTAATGAATGATTTTCCATTTTATCATAGGAAACCAACAAGAACCCACTTTTGTCTCACTCTAAAAACATATGGAAAAATGACAACATGCCCAAAATCAAAGCTTTCATGTGGACAACACTCCATGGAAATAAATTAACATCCAAAGACATAAATAAAAATGGAATCACAGGACCTTTGTGTCTCTCCTATGTTTTTCTTCTGAAGAGGATATTCATTATTTATTTATGGGTTTCTCCTTTTCCAAAGGTTTTCAGTCTGCCCTTATTCATCCACTCCCAATCACATTGAAATTCAACTCATCCTTCCCTAGAAATCGTAATATCCATAACCTCTTAAGAAAAAATCTCTTTTAAAACTATTATTGAAGTGCTTGCCCTCATTCCTATGTTGGAAGCTATGGATAGCAAGTAACAAATATATATTAAAAAACAAACTCCCCAATGAAGGGAAAATCGTGGGAAAAAATTAGAGGTTAGCAACAAAGGAAATATTATCAAAACGGTCAAATAAGAAAGATGCCTCAATCCTCTCTACAAATGAGAAAAGGTGGTTTGATACGTTTTTGAAAAATATCCACAAATACCTTTCCCCTGTTATCACTTGTAAGTTTTCCTTGGTTTTGGAAAGAAATTCGTTGAGGTAACCTTCAAACCTCTTTAGGATTGAAAGTTGGCCCTTCAATCTGGAAAGGTATTTCTCCTTAACTCTACTACTCAAGGTCACTGTAGTAGTAAGTGACTAGTACACTCATTGGAAAAATTTACTTCTAACAAATTAATTTGGTTTGGAAAGAAAAGAAAGGCACCATTAGGTATGGAGTCTCTGACAAAAATAAATACTTACTAATCACAAATTAAATTAACAGCTATAAACAAAGGCAAGATAGCTTATGATTTATTTGAGAGGTTATCATCAATATATGGTAGAAGACTATAGAAAATAAACATTAGACACAAATTATTAAAGCTATTTTTGAAAATTCTATTTAGGCTGAAAAAAAACATAAGTATTTCGAAGAAAATGAACTTGAGCATTCAACACGAATTGAAATTCATATAGATTTATTCAAATACTAAAGACTAATTTTCAAATGTGTGGCTAATGAGAAGGTAAACATAGCAGAAAATAGGTACGAAATCATTCACACATGAATCTCTGAAACTACACATATAATACTTCTTATAGAAAAACATATTAATCTCAATGTCTACAATAATACACAATGTTTTTCCAAAAAAATTGAACCCTTGGTCCTATTTCATGATCTACTTTATAGAATACTTACAAATTGTTCAAGATCCAAAAATAATGGATCTAAAACCTCTTCATCTATATTTATCTTACTAAACAAAAATAAATAAATGAGGATATAATATTTTATCCCCAAGTCGAATTGATGAGGTGGATCTCCTACTTAAATTTGATTTGGTGTTTTTCTAATTGATATAGAAAAAAAAAATGGCGAATTCCTAAAAAATAGGCTCTAAATATTCCTTTGTATCTCTCAAATCGTGAAACTTGTATAAAAACTGAGAGAGGTTTTTGTTAATGGTTTTGTTCCCAACAAAAACCTCTTTTTTTTTCAAAAATACAATTTATATGTTCAGAAATTTCACCAAAATTTACTATATTTTATAAGAAAAGTAGAGTAAAAAAACATATTTTTGTCATCATGTTCAAAATAGTAAGTTCACCATGGATCTCGGGTTTGATTAATCAAAACTAAAGCTTGGTGTGTGAATTAATATTGCATGAGCCTTATCGTTATTAGAATCCCTTATCGTTTCCTCAAAAAATGTATATGCCTCAGTCCCTGACAGATTAATTGTCAGTGCTTTATCAAAATATTTTCAAAAGGAATGCTCATGGATTAACTGCCAACAATGTTACAAAAAAATTTATTTAAGTTTTTTTGTTTCCTTCATCAAAAGGTATACATTAATGGTTTTTGTTGGCCTAAAGATTAGGTTGATTTAGTTGTTGAAATAAACTTGAAGGTTGGATTTGATTGAGCCCAATATTTGTATTTTTTTAAGGAAATAACTAAGAACCCTGCATCAATAACCAAGAACATATATATGCACAAATAAGACCAAAAACACATTTTTTCCCACAAAACCTACTTTTTAATAAAATTAACACTATTTTTCATTTATTTTTTTAGCGATCTCATTTTAAACCAATGCTTACAAATTATCTGTCAGCACACCTGATTCTTTTGCCAAAAATTTTAAACATCTTACCCAATCCATTACCTTAAAACTAAAATATGATAACATTTGGCTCCAATGGGGACGTTGTCACCTTTAGAGGTAGCAAATAACCCCCGTAGACTAGGTGCCTGATACATTGGATGGATCCCAATATATGAAACTAACCTTAGACCCGCTTCCAATCCTGAGACTTGTAACATGCTCATGAAATCCATCTGAAACCAACCCTAAACTGAATACAGAACTGAAATTTGAAAATTATTTGTTGGAAAATGTCACTTTTGGAATGCCAATCCTTTATACACACTAGAATCTCATACTCAAGTTGAAACCAAATTATTTTGAAACTTAAAATTGCTGAAAATAAAATTGGAAATTCGCATAAATGTTGAAAATGCACTTCTACTGTAATTAAATCCACACTCTGCAAACTAATTAAATGCTCAGAAAAAATAATCTTATTTATGTACATTGTTCCTACTCTAACCAATATGTTTCTCTAGTCAGGAAAAATCATGTTTCTAGTGAAACTAAGCAAGAAAATGATTTGCAAACCAGACCTCTTGGCTATACTTTATTAAAATAAAAACTTGATAATGCAATGAAATCTCATCATAAACTTGATATTCACATTGAAACCATGGTCGATAATTTGAACTAAAAAAATATCCCATATAGATGGTTACAAGGATGTTAAATTCATAGATTCCATATCTAATTTGATGATATTCAATGTATTATGAAATTCAATATTCATGCTTAAACTATTCATGTGTGCTATCATTTTGGAACTCGTGATTAAATTAAAAAAAAATCCCCATTCTCAATATCAAATGGAAACAACATTTCTTGTTGTTTCTACTGAAAAGGAATTTGAAAAGTATGGCTCTAATCTGAAATAATTCTTTGGGCCTCTAAAACTTCAAGCTCCATCTCAATCTCCTTAGCAAATTGTTCTAGAAACTGAATCTTAGCTTCTAAGTTAAATTTACATGAGTCTAAATAAGAGGATAAAAATGAAGCAAAATTTTCATCTACTTCATCATCAGTATAACCCTAGTTCCATTCTCGAAAACCTTGGATGGAAATATAGTTCCCCGCTAACTATGTCTTCTCCATCCATATTTCCAAAAAGATAACCCAAAAAACTATTATAGATCTTATGGATTTTGTAGGCAAACACTCAGCCCACTTCTCGCACTTTCATTCGAATGAATCATAGAATAGTCTTATAAATACATCTTCATTTTTTACTTTGAGAATATCAGTAAGTCACAAAAATTTGATATATGTTTCAAAGCCAAACTTAAATCATCTCCATTAAACTTTGGACCACTCCTAAGAAAATATTCATCTGTAGGATGAGGATTTGGAAAACTAGGAAGATTTGTATATTCCAAACGTTCATACCTTGAAACAATAGTAGAAGCGTCTAAGTTATTTTCCCAGCAGAGTCACCAGTACATTCTTCAAGCTTTAAACTCTTTGGACAATGGATTCGTCGTTCATGCTTTCAAAATCTAGATTTTTTGACCATGGAGATTCAAAGTGAACGGTGCAACACCTCTTGTGTCTGATCCTTTTTTACCATCAATTATCAAAGCTAGTCTTCTATATTCTTTCTCATAGATGATTTAACATTTTTTCTACCAAAATGATGCCAAGATGTTATTACTCGTATTTTTTCCTTGTTTGTGGAAGGAAACTCACGAAGGTAACCTTCAAACCTCTTCGAGATTTAAAGCTAGCCCTTCAATATGGAGAGGGATTTATCCTTAACTCTACTACTCAAGTACACTATAGTAGTAGGTCACTAGTACGCTCATTGGCCAAATTTACTTGTAACAAATGAATTTGGCTTGGAAATAAAAGAAAGGGACTATTGGGCATGGAATCTCTGATAGAAATAAAAACTTGCTAATCACATATTACATGAACAGTTATAAACAAAGGCAAGATAAATTATGATTTCTTTGATAGGTTATCATAAAGATATGGTATAAGACTATAGAAAATAAAAATCAGACACAAAGCACTAAAAGTGATTTCTGCAAATGATATTTAGGCTAAAAAACACATAAGTATTTCAAATAACATGAACTTGAACATTCAATACAAATTCAAATTCATATAGATTTATTCAAATACTGAAAACTAATGTCCAAATGTGTGGCTAATGAGAAGGTAAACACGGTAGAAAACATATATGAAATCATTCACACACGAATCTCTGAAACTGCACATATAATATTGCTTATAGAAAAATATAATAATCTGAAAGTCTATAGCAATACATAATTCTTTTCAAAAAAAATTGAACCCTTCGTCCTCTTTCATGATCTACTTTATAGAATACTTAAAAATTGTTCAAGATCTAAAAATAATGGATCTCAAACTTCTTCATCTATATGTATCTTACGCAAAAAAAAAAATCAAGGACGAGATAATATATGGTCCCTAAGTAGAACTGATGAGGTGTCTCTCCAAGTGAAAGTTGATTAGTTTTTTTTTTCTAAATATTGAAAAAATTAATTATGGTGAATTCCTGAAAAATAGGCTCTGAATATTCCTTTTTATATCTCAAAATGTGACACCTATGTAAAAACTGAGAGAGAATTTTTTTAATGGGTCTGTTCCAAACAAATATATATATATATATATATATTCGAAAATTCATTCCCATGTTTTCAAAAACCGTGCCCAAACTTACTATATTTTATAGGAAAAACAGAGTAAAAAAAATATTTTTTTCATCATGCTGAAAATAGTAACTTCACCATGGATCTCGGGTTTGATTCATCAAAACTTAATCTTGGCGCATGAATCCATATTGCATGAGCTTTACCATAACTAGAACCCTTTATCGTTGCCTCAAAAAATGTATATTATCTAGTTGTTGACAAATTAATTGTCAACTCTTTGTCAAAATATATTCAAAAGGAATGCTGGCGGATTAACTGTCAGCAATGTTACAAAAAAAAATATTTAAGTTTTTATGCTTCCTCCAGAAAAAAGTCTACATTATTGGTCTGTGTTAGCTTGAAAATTTGGTTGACTTAGTTGTTGAAATAAACTTCAAGGTTGGAGGTCATTAAGCCCAATATTTTTATTTTTTTATAAAAATAATTAAGAACCCCGCATCAACAACTGAGAGCATATATAGGCACAAAGAAGACCCAAAACACGTTTTTTCCACAACGTCGACTTTTTAAGAAAATGAACATTCGTTTCCATTTAATCTATAGGTGATTTCATTTTAAACCCATTGAACCAATGCTGAGAAATTATTTGTCAACACACATATATTTTTTGTGAAAATTTTTAAGCAACTGACCAAAGCCATTACCCTTGAATCCATTACATTGAAAGTAAAATGTGATAACAACAGACTCCAATGGGGATTTTTTCACCTTGAGAGGTAGTAAGGAACCCTATAGACAAAGTGCCTGATCCATTAGGACGGTCCCAAGCTCTGAAACTAAATTATGACTTGCTTCAAATCCTGAGACTTGTAACATGCTCATGAAATCCATCTGAAACCTACCCCAAACTGAAAAAAATACTGCAATTTAAAAATTAAATGTTGTAAAATGTCACTTTTGGAATCCAATCCTTTATACACACTTGAAGCTTATATTCAAATTGAAACCAATTTATTTTTTAAAATGATAACTGTTGAAAATCAAACTGGAAATTCACATAACTGTTGAAAATCCATTGCTATTGCAATTAAATCCACACTCTGCAAACTAAATAAATGCTCAAAAAAATGAGCTTATTTATGTACATTGTTCCTATTCTATCCAATAATCTGCTTCAGTTAAGCAAAATCATGTTTCCAGCGAAAACAAGCAAGCAACTGATTTTCAAACCAAACCTCTTCATTATGCTTGATTAACATAAAAACTAGATAATGCAATGGCATCTCATCATAAAATTTATCTTCGGAGTGAAACCATGTTTAATAATTTGAACTGAAAAAGTCTTCCATATAGATGGTTACAGGGTCATTAAATTCATATATTCCATATCTTATTTGATGATCTTCGATGTATTCTACGATTTGAGTTTCATGTTTAAACTGTTCATGTGTGGTCTCTTTTTGGAAATCATGATTAAAATAAAAAATTTCCCCATTCTCAATATCAAAGGGAAGCAATATTTCTTGTTGTTTTTTTTAAAAGGAATTTGAAAAGTATGACCCTGATATGAAATAATTCTTTAGGCCTCTAAAAATTCTAGCATTATCTCAATCTCCTTAGCAAATTGTTCTAGAAACTAAATCTTATATTATGAGTTACATTTACATGAATATGAATAATAGGATAATAATGAAGAAAAATTATCATCTAATTCATCATTAGTATACCTCTCGTTCCATTCTTGAAAACCTTGGATCAAAACAAATTTCGCCACTAACTTGGTCTTCTCCATCCATTTTTTCAAAAATATAACCCAAAAGCATGTTGTAGACCTTATGGATTTAATTAGTAGAAAAGAACTCAGCCCACTTCCTACACTTTCCTTGGAATGAATCATAGAATAATATTATAAATACATCTTCATTCTTAACTCTAAGAATATCAGTAAAGTCACAGAAATTTTAGATATGTTTCAAATCATCTCCATTAAGATTTTCGCCACTCCTAAAAAAATAGTCATTTATAGGAAGAAGGTTTGGAACACCAAGAAGCTTTGTAAAGTCCATACATGCATACCTTGAAATAATAGTAGCAACATCTGATTTCTTCATCCAGTGGAGTCACCATTACATTCTTCAAGCTTTAAATTCTTTAGAAAGTGGATATTCCTTTCATGCCTTCGAACTCTGGATTTTTTTCCATGGATTCATTAGGTGAATGATGCACAACCTCTTGTGTCTGGTCCTTGTTGAAAATCAATGATCAGAGCTAGTATTATGCCATATTTCCTAGGGATGATTTAACCTTCGTTCCCTGGAAACGACGACAAGATTTTATCACTTCGAAGTTTTCCTTGGCCGTGGAAGGAAACTCGCTAAGGTAACCTTCAAATTACTTTGGGATTGAAAGTTGGCCCTTAAATCTGGAGAGTTATTTATCCTTAACTCTACTACTCAAGTTCACTATAGTAGTAGGTCACTAGTATACTCATTAGCCAGATTTACTTGTAACAAATCAATTTGGTTTGGAAAGAAAAGAAAGGGGTCATTGGGCATGGAGTCTCTGACATAAATATATACTTTCTAATCATAGATTACATGAAAATTTATAAAATAAGGCAAGATAGCTTATGATTTATTTGATATTTTATCATTAAGATATGGTAGAAGACTATCTAAAATAAACATCAGACATAAAGCACTAAAATTTATTTCTGCAAATGATATTTAGGCTTAAAAACACATAAGTATTCTGAATAACATGAACTTGATCATTCAACATGGATTTCAAATTCATATACATTTATTCAAATACTGAATATTAATGTTAAAAAGTGTGCCTAATGAGAAGGTAAACACAGTAGAAAACAAACAAGAAATCATTCACACATGAATCTCTGAAACTGCACATGTAAAATTTATTATAGAAAAATATATTAATCTCAAAGTCTACAAAAATACACAAATGTTTCCCAACAAATATGAACCCTTGGCCCTCTTTCATGTTCTACTTTATAGAATACCTACAGATTTTTCAAGATCCAAAAATAATGGATCTCAAACCTCTTCATATGTCTCTAGCTTACTAAATAAATAAAAAATCAAGGAGATAATATATGATCCCCAAGTTAAACTGATGAGGTGGCTCTCCAACTGAAATTTGATTAGGCAGTTTTCTAAATATAGAAAAAAAAAAGTAATTCTGGTGAATTCCTAAAACATAGGCTCTGAATATTCCTTTTTATCTCTCAAACCATTGCACCTATGTAAAAATGACGAGATTTTTGTTTAATGGATCTGTTCTTAACAAAACCTCTCTTTTTTTCCAAAAACGTGTTTCCAACTGTTCACAAACTGTGCCCAAAGTTATTGTCTTTTATAGGAAAAACAAAGTAAAAAAAAAACAGAGTTTTTTCATCATTTTCAAAATAGTAATTTCACCATGGATCTTAGGTTTGACTCATCAAAGTTGAACCTTGGAGTATGAATCCATCTTGCATGAGCTTTATCATGACTATAACCCCTTATCATCGCCTCAAAAAATGTTTATGCTCCTGTTGCTGATAGATTAATTGTATGCGCTCTTTCAAAATATGTTCAAAAGGAATGCTGACAGATTAAATGTCAGAAATTTTACAAAAAAAATATTGAAGTT
The DNA here is from genome assembly GCA_034641835.2 of Pinus albicaulis. Classification (NCBI taxonomy): domain Eukaryota; kingdom Viridiplantae; phylum Streptophyta; class Pinopsida; order Pinales; family Pinaceae; genus Pinus; species Pinus albicaulis. The sequence continues at coordinate 1,467,867,053 of CM076581.1, forward strand.
TTTATGCTACCTCCAACAAAAATTCTACAATATTGGTTTGTGTTACCTTGAAGACCTGGTTTACTTAGTTGTTGAAATAAACTTAAAGGTTGGAGCTCATTGAGCCCAATATTTTAATTTTTTATAAAAATAACTAAGAACCCTACATCAGCAACCAAGAGCATATATAGGCACAAAGAATACCAAAAACACAATTTTTCTACAACGCTTACTTTTTAATAAAATGAACACTCATTTCAATTTAATATGTCAGTGATTTCATTTTAAACCCATTGACCTAGTGCTGACAAATTATTTTTCAGTGCACCTAATTTTTTTGTGAATTTTTTTTAAATAATTAACCCAATCCATTACCCTGTAAGCGGTTACCTTGAAACTAAATTGTAATAACAACCAGCTCCAATGGGGATGTTGACACCTTTAGAGGAAGAAAATAACCCTCGTATACTAGGTTCTTGATCCATTAGGTTGATCCCAAGCTCTAAAATGAACCTATGTTCTATTTCCAATCCCGATACTTGTAACATAGTCATGAAATCCATCTGAAACCAACCCCAAATTGAAAACATGAATGCAATTTGAAAATTAAATGCTGGAAAATTTCACTTACAAAACGCCAATCCTTTATACACACTGGAATCTCATACTCAAACTGAAACCAAATTATTTTGAAAACTGAAAATTATATAAAATCAAACTAGAAATTCACATAATTGTTGAAAATATACTGCTACTATAATTAAATATACACTCTGCAAACTAAAGAAATGCTCAAAAAAATTGAGCTTATTTATGTTAAAATGTTTCTATTCTAACCAATAAGCCACTCCATTCAGTTAAAATCATGTTTCTAGTGAAACCAAGTAATAAATTGATTTTTCAACCACACCTCTTAACTATACTTGATTAAAATAAAATTTTGATAATGCAATGGCAACTCATCATAAACTTGATATTCATATTCAAACCATGGTTGATAATTTGAACTGAAAAACATTCCATATAGATGGTTGTGTTAAAAAGTAACTAGGTTTGGTCTTCAAAATTATATGTAATTGTGACTTGTATAAATGATGTAATAAAAGTATTTTTTTTAGCCTTGCTTCATTGGTCTCATGAGTGAGTGATTTTATTATAGATGGCTCTCATTTGAGAGAATTATGATTTTTCATTTAAATTCAAAGAATTTATGTCACGTATGAAGAGCTCTTCTTGAGCCTATGCCAATATATATGAGTCTATAGAAGTGTCTAGTATCCCTCCGAAGACAAGCAATGCTCTCCTATTGATGTTGGCCTCAAGATATATATAATTTTCATGTCATCTAACATAAATAGACACACCAGTTCACATGATCAAGTCAGATTAAATGTACAGAGGAAAAACTATATAAAGGAGGCTAGACTCCTCACATTTCCACAGTCTAGAAGTTCATAATCCTCTTCAGTTTTGGTGATAAATTACAGTAAAATAGTTTAGGTATTTTCGGAGGAAGAGAAACAGTGATAATTTCGTTCACCAAGCATTTTGGATCTCTATTTTAGGGTGAATTACCACAATTATTCTATAGTCAAATTGCAGAATACATAATTTGTATCATCACTGAAATAAGGCTCAGATGCCTACAGTTGAGGAGCTCTAGTTTCAGTGTAGGAATAGGTCTTAGTGCTACTGGGTGCTGAGGAGGACAAAGAAGAAAAGGAGAAGTAGTGTCTTGGTATTGGAGTGGCTACTAGGTCAAGGGTCTTCGTCTTCGTCTTCGTCAATTGTAAAATCTATAAGAAGAATTTGTGCAGGTTTTCCTCTCAAAGAATGAGAGGTTTTGGCCCTGGCTTCTAGCCTACATGTTGTGTCTCTTGTCTATTTTAAGTTCATGCATTGGTTAATGTTTGATGAATAATAACACTAATAAATTATAAATAATAATATCCTAATCTAAAGAAATAAAAAGCATTCACAAACAGTAAATAACAAATATAAATCTCCTAATGGTAATGCCTTATATTTCTCAACAGGGTTTTAGAGCTATGGTGATAGTTAAAGAAGGGAATCTAAGAGGCACTTAAGGATTAGATCACAATAAACAATTCATCTAAGAGGCACTTAAGGATTAGATCACAGTCAAAAATTTATCTAAGAGGCACTTAAGGATTATATCACAGTCAACAATTCATCTAAGAGGCACTCAAGAAGGAGCCCAGTCAAGGTATCACATGATCCAGGTTATCTCAATGAAGTTTGAATCACAGAAGGTATGGGTGCACCACAATGACTTATTCTCACTATCTTGGAAATATATCTCAGATCTCAGTACTAAAGGAACATACAATATTACAGTTCACAGGTTTGGATCTCCTCTGAAATTTCAATGATGGAGTATAGATAATAGTTCGGTGATATCTCTGTTTTGTATGGGTAAGACAAAAGTCGGATCTTTGGCATAATAAGAGAGTTTGGATTGTTTCAGAGAATGATCACTGTCAACATCTTAGATATATTTTGGATAGATAACAACAATGATTTCAACCTCTATTACAGTCATTAAAGAAAAGGGACTCGGTGAAGGAACAATGAAGTATACCTCTGTCTCAGTGCAGTAAGGTCTCATTGATAACATTGTAATTACAATTTGTTAAAGGTATTATCTCTATGGTGATGATCTCGGTGTCTTGTCAATATGAAAAAAGGAGATCTAACCAGAAAATAGAATCATATATAAGATATCTACAAGGCAAGGCATCTCAAAGTATAGAGAAGCATTTATGATCTACATTCATTCAAGTCGAAGTATCTTGAAGGCGAGAAGGAATTATCATCTTCAAAATCTAGAAGGAAATATCCCTATCATCACAACAGGGATCTCATCCTTGAAGAAGATAAATCGAGGGATCATCAATACATCTTCTTCAACCACCATCAAACTGACAAAAGGTGAATATTTCTGTTAGGTCCCTATATTACTAGTATAGTCCCTTATTGTTGTTAGTGTAACCCCCTTATTGTTATTATTGTACCCCTGTAACCCCCATATTGTTATTATTGTGCCCTTAAATTATTATTGTTAGGTCAGCTAGGATTACATTGTGGCCCCATGAACTCCTATATATAGAAAGGAGGTTTTTTAATTTGAATCATCCAAGAATTGTTCATTCATGTAATGTATTGGAGGTTTCCCCCTCAAAGTGGCTTATTTCTAAGGCGTTGATATCTCTTTTCTTCTATTTTTGGGGCTGGTTTCACAACATTTGGTATCAGAGCTTTGAGATTCTAGGAGGTTTCCTGTCCCAACGAGCGATTGTGGCATTTTTGCTGTAAATTTTTCTACAAAGGTTCGAAGCTGAATAAATGGGGTATTTAAGTGCTTGAGCAAAAGAGCAAAATCTTGTGAGAACAACGTACGCAAAATTTCGAGCTTGGTTTTACCAATATTTTCGGAGATATGATGTGGAAGGTAGTTCATTTTAGGGCTACGAATTTAACATAAACGAGGTCATCATGGAAATTTTCTCTATAAATTTGTTTCTGCTTTTGGTGTAAAGGCGAAATGTTTAGGTGCTTGGAAAAAAATCCTGAAACATCATCACAAAATTTCATGTCTTGGTTCGCAATATTGGCAAAGATATGATTTATTAGAAGTGGGACCTTTCGAGCTTATGAATTTCATCTCAAAGAGGTGATCGTGGGAAAATCTTCATAGCTCTCTCTAAGCATCGGATTGGAATGCTATAAAAAGTGGCTGCAAGTACATGGACTGTAGTTTTTGGTCTATCAATTTCAGAACCAAAGGAGGAAACAATGACACGTGGCATGTCGTACAAGTTCGCTCTACTGAACCAGTCCAAAATTGGGTCATTGTGGGAGATTGGACATAACTTTGTCTTGAAGAATCTAAATCAGATCAGACCTGTGACATTTGAAAGAAGCTTCAGAGGGCTACTACAGGGCTGAATTTCAGATATTGAGGATATGCAATTATAGAGATAATTCAATTTCAATATCGAGCTCCTCAAAAGTAGCAAGTAAAGAGTGCTTTCAATTTTTTTTCCAAATTTCATAAGTCTTGTTTTAAGGAATCAAGTTGAATTGATTCCAAGGGCATATTATAGAATACATATCGGTATTGGATTCTAAAATGGCCCCTAAAAATAATTCAATGACCTTAAGCCTTTATAGGTTCTACAATGACTCATGAAGATGAAGAATGGCAACATGACATATCAAAATTACAAGAGCAAGTGCAACAAATTTCGCTCTCACAAAGAGAAACAAAAAATGACATGGAAGTTTTGAAGAAAGGCGTGGAAAATAAGATGGATGGTTTGAAGAAAGGCATGGAATCTAAGATATATGGTTTGAAGAATGGCATGGATGGCATGGAAGTTCGCATGGAATCTAAGATGGATGACATGGAAGCTAAGATCGATGAAAAAATGGAAAACATGAAGAATGATCTAAAAGTAGACATGGAAGTTTTGACAAAGTTGATACAAGAAATGTTTCCTAATGGTGAAAATATAGTAGAGGAAACTCATGATGAGAACAAAAGAAATGTTAATCGTGATTTCATTAACTCTAATGTTGGAAGGAAGAACCACCATATTCCAAAAATGGATATGAGGAAATTTGATGGAAATGATCCTATAACATGGATACTATAGATGGAGCAATATTTTGATCTTAATAATGTGCAAAAAACACAAAAGGTACACATCGCAACTTTACATATAGAAAAAAATTACATTTGTATGGTATCAATGGCTTTGCTCCCGTAAAAAAATTGTCACTTGGTCGTCTCTTTGTGGAGTAGCCCAATGCTTCATTATGAGATACAAAAGAGAAGCACCTTTTTTACCCAATTGATAAATCTCAAAAAAAGTGTCCGGTGGGGAGCACATTGAGGACTTCCAAAAATTGAATATAAGAAAATCAGCGGTAATGGGAGGAACATAAGTTGATCTCTTCATAGGTACTTTAAAGGATAACATCCAACATGAAGTTTGTGTTTTGGAACACGATTCATTGGAGAAGGCATTTAGGTTGGCAAGAAAAGTTGAATGTAAAATTATGGCGACAAGGAAGTCTACCACTCAATTCTATAAAGAAGGAAGTGTTGCTACGCCTAGATTTCCACAACCTACAAGGTTGACACCACAAAAATTGGAAGAAAAAAGAGCAAAAGGGCTTTGCTACGGTTGTGATAGCAAATACACTAAAGGTCATAAGTGTGCTGAAACGAAATTATTTTACATAGATTGTGAAGAGGAGGAAGAAAATGAACAAGAAACTTCAAAAGAAGAGGATATACACCAGGAACCAACCCTAGAAGAAGAAGAAATGAGTCTAACCATATCATGTAAGGCATTGGCAGGAATCACCACTCCTCAAACTCTCAATATAGAAGCAAATATCGAGAAGAAAAAGGTAATAGTGTTGATTGATTAGGGTAATATCTATAATATTTTTCATTGTAAGGTAGCCAAGGAATTTAATTTTTTCCTATACCCAGCACCAGAATGTCAAGTGATGGTTGCAAATGGAGGAACTATAAATTGCTCTAGAAAATTCCATAATATCAAGCTAACCATGGGGGAATATGTATTGAATAGTCCAATTCTTTCGATTCCTATGGGAGGTGCTGATGTGGTACTAGGAGTAGAATGGTTACAATATTTGGGGATGGTAGCTTTTAATTTTCAAGAACTTTTCTTGAAATTTTTTTCAGAAGGTAAGGAATTTGAATTAAAGGGTATTGCAGGGAAGCCGAGAAAGATAATAAGCTCTAATGTCATGAAAAAGCTTCTAAATAAAGAACAATGAGGCGTAATTGCACAATTATGCTCACTAGAAGTTCCAACATCAAAATCATCTATTTCTGCAGATCTCCAAAAAGTCTTGGACAATCATTCGAAGGTTTTTGAAACTCCAAAAGGACTCCCACCTATTCGTGATCATGATCATGCTATTCAGCTAATTCCAGGAAGTGTTCCTCCAAACATCGAGCCTTATAGATATCCTTATGTCCAAAAGAGAGAAATTGAACGTATGATTGTAGAAATGTTAGAGGCGGTTATAATTCAACCTAGTCAAAGTTCTTTCTCTGCTCCTGTAGTATTTGTACACAAGAAGGATGGATCATGGCGCATGTGTCCGGATTATAGGGAGCTCAATAAGCTCACCATTAAAGATAAATTTCCCATTCCTGTGATTATTCCCATTCCTGTGATTGATGAATTATTGTATGAATTACATGGAGAAATTTATTTTACCAAGTTCGATCTTCATTCAGGATATCATCAAATTATAATGAAGACTGAATATATTCCAAAAACAACATTTTGAACTCATGAGGGTCATTATGAATTTTTGGTCATGCCTTTTAGCCTTAATAATACACCTTCTACATTTCAAGGGTTGATGAATTCCATTTTCAAACCCTTCCTTAGAAAATTTGTGCTAGTAATTTTTGATGACATATTAATCTACAACAGGTCTTGGAAGTATCATGTTCAACATGTTGATAGGGTGCTCAAACAATTGGAGGAGAAAAAATTATATGCAAAAACATCTAAATGTTTCTTTCGAGTACAAGAGGTGGAATATCTGGGTCATATTGTATCTCACGAGGGTGTTAAGGTAGACTCTAACAAAATTAAAGCCATTAAGGAATGGAAAGTCCCCACAACCATTAAGCAGTTGCGAGGATTTCTCGGGTTGACAGGGTATTATCGCAAGTTTGTTAAAAATTATGGGAGAATAACAGCACATCTAACAACATTATTGAAGAAAGATGCATTTTCATGGACTCCTTAAGCAACTAAGGCATTTGAACATCTTAAAGAGGCAATGTGCCTAGCACCAGTATTAGCTACGCCAGACTTCACAAAAACCTTTATTTTGGAATTAGATGCCTCAGGAAATGGAAATGGTGTTGTTTTAATGCAAGACGGAAGACCCATTTCTTTTGAAAGTCATCCAATTAAGGGAAAGTATTTACAGAAATCTATTTATGAGAAGGAAATGTTGGCAATACTACATGCACTAAAGAAATGGCAACTTTACCTAATGGGAATACACTTCAAGGTAAAAACTGATCATGATAGTCTTAAACACTTTTGGAACAAAGAATATCTTCGGAGAAAGCTGACAAATAGGTCACAAAGATGTTGGGTTATGACTTTGAAATAATATGCAAAAAAGTAAAGCTTAATGTTGTTGCAGATGCACTCTCAAGAAAGAATGAAGAGGTGGAAGCATTGCTTTGTGCCATTTCTATTATCCAACTAGATTGGATAACCGAAGCAAGAGATGAATGGAAGAAGGAAAAATATCTATGGACACTCATTCAAAAGTTGCGGCAAGATCCTAGTACATCTGATACATTTAGTTGGAAAAATTATTCCTTATGGTACAAAGATTTCTTATATCTTTGTAAGAATTCCCAACTAAAAAAAAATATTCTTCTGGAATTGCACACTTCTACTTTAGGAGGACACTCGGGATTTTTAAAAACTTACCAGAGGGTGAAGAAATAATTTTTTTGGGATGGCCCTAAATCCGATATTCAAAATTTTGTGATGGAATGTTTGGCTTTCCAGCAGAATAAACTTGAGACAATTAAGACCCTGGGACTTCTACAACCTTTATCCATTCCAAGTCAACGTTGGGAGGATATTTCAATGGATTTTATCACAGGTTTACCTAAGTTCGAAGGAAAGAATGTCATCATGGTGGTAGTTGATAGACTTATCAAGTATGCACACTTTTGTGCATTATCTCATCCATTTAAAGCTAGTACAATTGCTACACTACATTTATGAAACAATTCAAAAGCTACATGGAAAACAAAAGGTTATTGTGAGCGTGATCCCATTTCTTAAAATTTTTGGAAGGAGTTATTTTCTTGTTTGGGTACTCAATTAGCTCATAGCTCATCTTATCATGCTCAATCCGATGGTCAAAATGAGATAGTAAATAAATTTTTGGAAGGATATATTTGTTGTTTTGTATCTAATAAACAAACATAATGGGTCAAGTGGTTACCTCTCACTGAATGATGGTATAACACTTCCGTCCATACTGCAGCAAAAATGACCCCATTTATGGCACTTCATGGATATCATCCACCTTCCATCACATCATATTTAAGAGAAAATTCGAAGGTTCAAGCAGTGGAAGATCACATCGAGCATCAACAAGAAGTTCTCCAACTCTTAAAGGATAACTTGAATTTGGCACAAAATCGAATGAAACAACAGGCATATCAACATCGCAGTGAGAGAAGTTTTGATGTAGGAGACTGGGTATTTTTACAGCTACAACCATACAAAAAAATGTCCCTCAAGCAAGCTAGGAAGAATAATAAATTATCGCCAAAGTACTATAGTCCTTACAAGGTGTTGCAAAATATTGGTACTATGGAATCCAAATTGGAGCTTCCTGCTTCTTCACGAGTGCATCCAATTTTCCATGTTTCATGCTTAAAGAAGGTTATAGGTGAAAATCTTCCAGTTCAAACAATATTTCTCGAACTTGATGAGGAAGGAAGAATCATATTGGAACCTGAAGCGATCAAGGGAACAAAGAAATCGTGACTACGAAATCGATCAGTTTCATAGTATCTTATATGGTGGAAGAACTTACCAGAGATTTCTACATGGGAGGATGAGAATTTTATACAGAAGCACCCAGAGCTACTCAAGCATTGAGGACAACACTTTTTTGAAGGAGAGGGGCATGTTAGGTCCCTATATTACTAGAATAGTCCCTTATTGTTGTTAGTGTAACCCCCTTATTGTTATTATTGTACCCCTGTAACCCCCATATTGTTATTGTTGTGCCCTTAAATTATTATTGTTAGGTCAGCTAGGATTATATTGTGGCCCACTAGGATTACATTGTGGCCCCATGGACTCCTATATATAGAAAGGAGGTTTTTTAATTTGTATCATCCAAGAATTTTTCATTCACGTAATGTATTGGAGGTTGCCCCCTCGAAGTGGCTTATCTCTAAGGAATTTATATCTCTTTTCTTCTATTTTTGGAGCTAGTTTCACAACAATTTCATCTTCACTTTTCAAGTAAGTATCTTTCATTCTATAATTAAATTTGGTTAAAATTACTTTGTGATTGCAAGGAGATATAAAAGTTGGTTGGGTCATAAAAACTCCTTTCATGGAAAAATGAGGATAGACATGATCCTCGAAGAAAGTGAAGCCATTAAACAAGGTCTCCTATGAATACATGGAAAGGGATTCATATGGAAAATCCCATCATATAGCAAGATTGGAGACATCAAGGGAATATATGATAAGATGAAAGAAATATTATTTGTAGATGTGATAAAGAAGGTCATTGAAGTATCAAACAATAAAGGGATATCTTCATAATATCTCAAATATGATATCTGGGAGAAATTATATAAAATATAATTCATCATTGTTATAATAAGAAAATAACAAATGTCCAAGGGACAAGAAAATTACTTCATCTAACAACTTGTGTCTTCTATGCTAAATAAAATATATATTGAGGAAAAAAGTGTTGAAATTTAAAGAACTCAGACATTACAGAAGGGAAGCTCATATCACCATAAATATGGAGAAAGATAAAGACAAGAAGACCAAGGAAAGAGGGAATAAGAGATATTTACTATGATTAAGATAGTCTCCCTCACAAAAGGTCTTGGCATAGCTCCTAAATATTTTTCTATAGGATATGATCATAATAAATAATAAGATGCAATATGACATCATGAAATCATTAGAAACAAGAGCTCATGACATCACCATGGGAAATCATAAAGGAAAAAAGGAATAAAATCCATGGCAGCCAAATATGAAGGACATAGATCTTGGGAACCTCATTGGAAATTCAAGGAAAGAAAGAAGACATCCAGGACAAGGCTCATCATACATCAAGTCAAGAATAAAACATCTGTTGGATAGGGATATGCAAGATCCTCAATATTATCTGATGAAATATTCATTGGAAGATTCACCGATATAGAGAGGAAGCAATTATTTCATCAGGAAATCGAACTTGTGGAGTTCATGGGATGATGGTATTATGACATAAGAGATGAAGATGATCAAGGAGTTGAAGACACTTCAATTAAGGAATCTCCTGAAAGAATCCTAGATGACCTGAAGGTAAATTAGGTATGTATGCCTATATTTAATATTATAATGTCATTTCATATGGTTGTAGGTAACATGGATCATTACTTCTATCTTAAGTAGCTTTATCAAAGGAAAGGAATCTCCTCCTATGAAATATTGTTGGAAGGCATGGTTCACACTAGATGAAATCAACATAATATGTCCCCATATGAAGTGTGAGGTAGTTGAACACAATTAAGTAACTATGATTGGAAGCTCCTAGGAATCGAATGTGTGAAAGGAAGAGATCACAATATATGACACCATGGTAAAAGAAATCAACATCCAAAAGACCTAGAAGATTTGACTGAAAATCTCCTCGAAAGATATGACGACTCTTCTAGAAGTTTGGAAAAGGATAGAGACCCTTGACAATGGATATCTTTGGGGGATGTTTCAACATGTATGCAAGATGTTGATACCTATAGGAATATTTCATGATAAAATACCATCACAAAGGTAATTTTGATTTAAGTGTTCATTTCTTATTTTGAACTATATCTGGATGGGCTTATGCAAGGCTGCCAAAGGAAGTATATGTATTCCACCGTTGATAACCATGTGGAAGGATGAAATATCCTTGAAGATATATGGTATGAAGAAAGAAACATGACATGAAGCAAATCCAAATGAATATTAATGGATCACTTTTTGATGAAATGAATGATGACATGACTCGTGGATGAAAGTTGTGGATGGTTTGTGCCCTATGAAGAGATACCAAAGAATGAATACTCCATATCAAAGAAGAAATTTATGACATCAAAGTAAGGATTTTTTCAGAGAATCTGGTTGTCCCATTATTTACACCTTAGGATTTGTTGCAAGTCCCTGATTAAGAGGGAGCCTGGAAACAAGTTTCTTACATGGTAGAAACTTGGAAATTCCTCCCTATTTGAGAGGGAGAGATAGACACATCATTCTGGTATTCACCTGGGAAGACAGAATGGAGGATTGGGTAATCATATGGCATCTGATACTCTTTAAGAATGTAGTAGGGCATCCAAGATAAGAGGAATTGTGAAAGGACCGATATTCTTTGAGGAGTGGGAATCCAAGTTAAGAATAGTTCTGGACATACTCTGTGAGAACACGGGTGGGATATGGTCCGAAATTGGTCTCGCCAGCATTGAGCTCAAGATATCATGAGATATTGAATTGTTAATTCAAGGCCTTGCTATGTAAAAATGTTGGTTGATATGACACAATACAGATGGGTTACCATTCCTATTCTTCTTATGACAAACTATTCAAATTGAGAATGACCAAGTACCATTATGACTACCTCCCTAGCTAAGAGGGAGTGTTCAAAAGTAACTAGGTTCGGTCTTCATGATGACATGTAATTGTGACTTGTATAAATGATGTAATAAAAGTATTTTTGTAAGCCTTGATTCACGGGTTTCATGAAAAAGTGATTTTATTATATATGGCTCTCATTTGAGAGCATTAGGACTTGTCATTTAAAGTAAAATAATTAATTTCATGTACGAAGAGATATTCTTGAGCCTATGTCAATATATATGAGTCTATAGAAGTGTCTAGAAAACCCTCTAAAGACAAGCACTGCTCTCCTATTGATTCCAGCCTCTCTCTCTCTCTCTCTCTCTCTCTCTCTCTCTCTCTCTCTCTCTCTCTCTCTCTCTATATATATATATATATATATATATATGTAGTTTCCATGTCAACTCACATAAATAGAAACATTGGTTCACCTGCTCAGGTCGGCTTAAATGTATGGAAGAAAAAATATATAAAGGAGGCTAGACTCCTCACATTTCCATAGTCCAGAAGTTTGGACTCTATAGTTTTGGTGAGAAATTACAGTAAAAAAGTTCGGGTATTTTCAAATGAAGAGAAACAATGATAAGTTCAGTCACCAAGCATTTCAGATCTCTATTTTAGGGTGAATTACCATAGTTATATAATAGTCAATTTGTAGAATACATAATTCATATGTTCATTGAAAGAAGGTTGGGATGTCTACATTTGAGGAGACTAGGTTTCAGTGCAGGAATAGGTCTTGGTGCTACTGGGTGTTGAGGCATAAAAGGAAAAAAAGGAGAAGTAGTGTCTTGGTCTTGGAGTGGCTACTAGGTCAAGGGTCTTGGTCTTCATCTTAGTCAATTGGAATATCTATAAGAATAACTTTTTCAGGTTTTCTTCTGAAAGAGTGAGAGGTTTTGGCCCTGGCTCCTAGCCTACATGTTGTTTCTCTCATCTATTTTATGTTCATGCATTGGTTTCTATTTGATGAATAAGAACCTTAATAAATGATAAAGAAGAATATCCTAATATAAAGAAATAAAAATCATTCACAAACAGTAAATAACAAAGAGAAATATCCTAACGATAATGCCCTAGATTTCTCAGTAGGTTGCAGGATTGTTAAATTCATAGATTCCATATCTTATTTGATTATCTTCAAAGTATTTTTAGATTTCATTATCATGTTTAAAATGTTCATGTGTGGTCTATTTTGGAAGTCTGATTAAAAAAAAAAATCCCCATTCTCAATATCAAAGGGAAGAAATATTTCTTGTTGTTTCTATTGAAAATAAATTTGAAAAGTATCACTCTAATAAAAAATAATTATTTGGGCCTCTAAAAAGTCAAGTTCTATCTTAATCTCCTTAGAAAATTGTTCTATAAACTTAATCTTAGCTTCTGAGTTAAATTTACATGACTCTAAGTAAGAGGATAAGAATAAAGAAAAATTATCATCTACTTCATCATCATTATACAACTCATTCCATTCTCGAAAAACTTGGATGGAAATATAGTTCCTTGCTAAATTTGTCTTTTCCATCCATGTTTCCAAAAAAATACCCAAAAACCTATTATAGACCTTATATATTTAGTAGGAAAACACTCATCCACTTCCTACACTTTCCTTGGAATGAATCATATAATAATCTTATAAATACATCTTTATTCTTGACTTTAAGAATATTAGTAAATTCATAGAAATTTGATATATGTTTCAAAGCCAAACATAAATCATATCCATTAAAATTGTAGGAAAAGGGTTTGGAAAACTAAGAAGCTTTGTAAAGTCAAAACATGCATACATTAAAAAAATAGTAGCAACATTTGATTTCTTCATCCATTAGATTCACCAGTACATTCTTCAAGCTTTAAATTCTTTGGAAGGTGGTGTTGTCTTTCATGTTTTTGAACTCTATATTGTTTGACCTTGGAGTCTTCAGGTGAATTATGCACAACCTATTGTATATGATCCTTGTTGACCATCAATTCTCAGAGCTAGAATTATGTCATCTTTCCCAGGGATTATTTAACCTTTGTTTCACAGCAACGGTGCCAAGATGTTATCACTCAGAAGTTTTCCTTGGTTGTGGAAGGAAACTCAATGAGGTAACCTTCAAACAATTTTGGGATTGAAATTTGGCCCTTCAATATCGAGAGGGATTTCTCCTTAACTCTACTACTCAAGGTCACTATAGTAGTAGGTCACTAGTACACTCATTGGCCAGATTTACTTGTAACAAATGAATTTGGTTTGGAGAGAAAATAAAAGTACCATAGGGCATGGGGTCTCTGATAGAAATGAATACTTTCTAATTACAAATTACATGAATATTTATAAACAAAGGTAAGATAACTTATGATTTCTTTGACAGGTTATCATCAAGATATGGTAGAAGACTATAGAAAATAAACAACATACACAAAGCACTAAAAGTGATTTCTACAAATGATATTTAGGCTGGAAAAAACATTAGTATTTTGAATAACATGAACTTGAGAATTCAACATGAATTCAAATTCATATATATTTATTCAAATATTTAAGATTAATGTTCAAAGGTGTGGCTAATGGGAATGTAAAGACAATAGAAAACATATAGGAAATCATTCACACATGAATCTTTGAAATTGCACATATAAGAGTGCTTATAGAAAAATATATTAATCTCAAGGTCTACAATAATACACAAAGTTTTTCCAAAAAATATGAACCCTTGGTCCTCTTCATGATCTAGTTTATATAATACTTAAAATTTGTTAAAGACCCAAAAATAATGGATCTCAAACCTCTACCTCTATATTTAGCTTACTAGATAAATAAATAAAATTGAGAAGATAATATTTGATCTTGTTGTGCTATTCAACAACCCCCATTATTTTAGTATAGTTACCTTAGAAAAATAATGGGACCCTTTTAAAAATTTTAGAGTAGAACAAATAAAACCCTTAAGAAATTAATTCAAATATAAATAGGAATGAAATGGGTTAAAAACATTGAATTTTCATTTTGAAGACATTTTAGCGGAGAATGTTAAGCAATCACAATATCGCATGAAATACATATGGCTCTTAAAAAGCCACTCAACACAAATTGTGATGTGAAATATAATAACGCTTTTTAATGAAGGAAAAAGGAATTTTCCCGAACAAAATTATAGGATAAAGAAACTACGATACCCACTTTTATTATGTAACCAACTCCAAAAATAGAAGTAAAAAGAGATATCAACGCCTTAGAAATAAGCCACTTCGAGGGTGAAACCTCCTTTACATTACATAAATGAAAATTCTTGGATGATTCAAATGACAAAGCCTCCTTTCTATATATAGGAGTCCATGGGGTCACAATATAATCCTATCTGAATTAACAATCATAATGTAAGCGCACAACAATAACAATAGTGGGGTTTATAGGGCACAATAATAGCAATATGGGGGCTGCAGGGGTACAACAATAACAATAAGGGGGCTACACTAGTAATATAGGGGCCTAACATGCCCCTCTCCTTAAAAAATGTGTTGTCCTCAATGCTTGAGTAGCTCTGGATGCTTCTGTATAAAATTGTCATCCTCCCATGTCGAATCTTCAGTGGGTAAGTTCTTCCACTTGATGAGATACTCTGAAATTGATCGATTTCGTAGCTGTCGAGTTCTTGTTTCTGTGATTGCTTCAGGTTTTAATATGATTTTTCCTTCCTCATCAAGTTCTGGCAATAGGTTTGAAATGGAAGTTTGTCACCTATAACCTTCTTTAAATATGAAACGTGGAAAATTGGGTGCACTCGAGACAAAGCAGGAAGCTCCAATTTGTATTCCATAGTACCAATATTTTGCAACACCTTGTAAGGATCATATTACTTTGGCAATAATTTATTATCATTCTTAGATTGATTAAGGGACATTTTTTTGTATGGTTGTAGCTGTAAAAATACCTAGTCTCCTACCTCAAAACTTATCTCGCTGTGATGTTGATCTGCCCATTGTTTCATTTGATTTTGTGCCAAATTTAGGTTATCCTTTAAGAGTTGGAGAACTTGTTGTCGATGCTCAATGTGATCTTCCACTGCTTGAACCTTATAATTTTCTCTTAAAGATGATGTGATGGATGATGGATGATATCCATAAAGTGCCATAAATGGGGTCATTTTTGTTGCAGTACGGAAGGAAGTGTTATACCACCATTCAATCAGCAGTAACCACTTAACCCATTGTGTTTGTTTATCAGATACAAAACAACGAAGATATCCTTCCAAAAAATTATTCACTATCTCAGTTTTCCCATCGGATTGAGGATGATAAGATGAGTTATAAGCTAGTTGAGTACCCAAACAAGAAAATAATTATGTCCAAAAATTTCCAGTAAAAATGGAATCTCTGTCGCTTACAATAATCTTTGGGTTTCCATGTAGATTTTAAATTGTTTCCATAAATGCATTAGCAACTGTACTTGCTTTAAATGGATGAGATAATGCACAAAAGTGTGCATACTTAGTAAGTCTATCAACTACCACCATGATGACACACTTTCCTTCGGACTTAGGTAAACCTGTGTTAAAATCCATTGAAACCTCCTCCCAACGCTGGCCTAGAATGGATAAAGGTTGCAGAAGACCCAGGGTCTTAATTGTCTCAACTTTATTTTGTTGGCAAACAAAACATTTTGCCACAAAATTTTGAATATCAGATTTAAGGCCATCCCAAAAAAAATTTGTCTTCACCCTGTGGTAAGTTTTCAAAAATCCTGAGTGTCCTCCTAAGGGAGATGTGTGCAATTCCAAAATAATATTTTGTTTTAGTTGGTAATTCTTACAAAGATATAAACAATCATTGTACCATAAGGAATAATTTTTCCAACTAAATGTATCAGATGTACTAGGGTCTTGCTGCAAATTTTGAATGAGTCTCCACACTTCTTCGTCATTCTTCCATTCATCCCTTGCTTTGGTTAATCAATTTGGTTGGATAATAGAAATGGCACAAAGAAATGCTTCCACCTCTTCATCCTTTCTTGAGAGTGCATTTGCAACAACATTTAGCTTCCCCTTTTGTAGATGATTTCAAAGTCATAACCCAACATATTTGTGACCCATTTTTGTTGCTCTTTTGAAGATAGTCTTTGTTCTAAAAAGTATTTAAGACTATCATGATCAGTTTTTACCTTGAAGTGCCTACCCATTAGGTAAGGTTCCTATTTCTTCAGTGCATGTAGTATTGCCAACATTTCCTTCTCATAAATATTTTATGTAAATACTTTCCTTCGATTGGACGAATTTCACAATAAATGGGTCTTCCTTCTTTCATTAAAATAGCACCAATTCCATTTCCCAAGACATCAAATTCCACAATAAAGGTTTTTATGAAGTTTGGTGTAGCTAAGACTGGCGATACGCACATTGCCTCTTTAAGATGTTAAAAGGCCTTAGTTTCTTCAGGAGTCCATGAAAATGAATTTTTCTTCAATAATGTTGTTAGAGGTGATGT
This sequence comes from Pinus albicaulis, assembly GCA_034641835.2. Lineage (NCBI taxonomy): Eukaryota > Viridiplantae > Streptophyta > Pinopsida > Pinales > Pinaceae > Pinus > Pinus albicaulis. Next base: position 1,467,883,960 of record CM076581.1, read on the forward strand.
TATTATCCCATAATTCTTAACAAACTTGCGATAATACTCTGTTAACCTGAGGAATCCTCGCAACTGATTTATGGTTGTGGGGACCTTCCATTCCTTAATGGCTTTAATTTTGTTAGGGTCTACCTTAAAACCCTCATGAGATACAATATGGCCCAGATATTCCACCTCTTATACTCCAAAGAAAAATTTGGATGTTTTCGCATATAATTGTTTCTCCTCCAATAGTTTGAGCAACCTGTAAACATGTTGAATATGATCCTTCCAAGACCTGTTGTAAATCAATATATCATCAAAAAATACTAACACAAATTTTCTAAGAAAGGTTTTGAAAATGGAATTCATCAACCCTTTAAATGTAGAAGGTGCATTGATAAGGCCAAAAGGCATGACAAAAAATTCATAATGACCTTCATGAGTTCGAAATGCTATTTTCGAAATATCTTCAATCTTCATTCTAATTTGATGATATCCTAAATGAATATCCAACTTGGTAAAATAAATTTCTCCATGTAATTCATCCAATAATTCATCAATCACAGGAATGGAAAATTTATCTTTAATAGTGCTCTTATTGAGCTCCCTATAACCTGGACACATGCGCCATGATCCATCCTTCTTGTGCATCAATACTACTGGAGAAGAGAAATAACTTTGACTAGGTTGAATTATACAAACCTCTAACATTTTTGCAATCATATGTTCAATTTCTCTCTTTTGGAAATAAGGATATCTGTAAGGCCTGTTGTTTGGAGGAACACTTCCTGGAATCAAATCAGTAGCATGATCATGATCATGAATAGGTGGGAGTCCTTTGGGATTTTAAAACACCTTGGAATGATTGTCCAAGACTTTTTGGAGATCTGGAGAAATAGATGATTTTGGTGTTGGAACTTCTAGTGAGCATATTTGTGCAATTATGCCTCATTTTCTTTCTTCAAAAGCTTTGTCATAACATTAGAGCTTATTATCTTTCCTAGCTTCCCTGTGATACCCCGTAATTCAACTTCCTTTCCTTCTGAAATTTTTTTTAAGAAAATTTCTTGAAAATTAAAAGATATTGTCCCCAAAGATTGTAACCATTGTACTCCTAGTACAACATCAACACCTCCTATTGGAATGGAAAGCATTGGAATATTCAATATATATCCCCCCATGGTTAGCTTGATATTATGGCATTTTCCAGAGCAATTTTTAGTTCCTCCATTTGCAACCATCACTTGACACATTGGTGTTGGGTATAGGAAGAAATTCAATTCCTTGGCTACCTTACAATGAATAAAATTATGGGTACTACCCGAATCAATAAACACTATCACCTTTTTCTTCTTGATATGTCCTTATATCTTGAGAGTTTGAGGAGTGGTAATTCCTGCCAATGCATTACAGGATATGTTCAGACTCATTTCTTCTTTCTCCGGGGTTGGTTCCTGGTGTATATCCTCTTCTTTTGAAGTTTCTTGATCATTTTCTTCCTCCTCTTCACAATCTATGTAAAATAATTTCTTTTCAGCACACTTATGACCTTTAGTGTATTCTCTATCACAACTGTAGCAAAGTCCTTTTTCTCTTTTTTCTTCCAATTTTTGTGGTGTCAACCTTGTAGGTTGTGGAAGCCTAGGAATAGCAATACTCTCATCTTTATAGATGTGAGTGGTATGCTTCTTTTTCATCATAATTTTACATTCAATTTTTCTTGCCAAACTGAATGTCTTCTCCAATGAATCAGGTTCCCAAACGTGAACCTCATGTTGTATTTTATCCTTTTAAGTCCCTGTGAATACATCAATTATGTGTTCCTCTGGAATATCAACTACCCTTATATTCAATTTTTGGAATTCCTCAATGTGATCCACCATTGAACCCTTTTGTTTGAGATTTATCAATTGGCTAAAGAAGGTGTTGTTCTTTGTATCCTCGTAATGTGCTATCATTTCATCCATAAAAATTGACTTAGTGACAATTTTTTTACGGGAGAAAAGTCATCGATACCATACAAATGTATTTTGTTCTATATATAAAGTTACAATGCATACCTTTTGTCTGTTTTTCACATTATTGATTTCAAAATATTGCTCCATTTGTAGTATCCATGTTACGGGATCCTTGCCATCAACTTCTTCATATCGATTTTTGGAATATGGTGGGTCTTCAATCCAACATTAGAGTTTATGAAATCATGATTAACATTTATTTTGTTCTCATCATGAGCTTCCACTACTATATTTTCTCTATTAGGAATCATTTCGTGTATCAACTTTGTCAAACCTTCCTTCAAACCTTCTATGTTTGATTTTAGATCGTTCTTCATGTCTTCCATTTTGTCTTTCATTTTTTCATCGATCTTAGCTTCCATATCATCCATATTAGCTTCCATGCCATCCATCTTAGCTTCAATGTCATTATTCAAACCATCCATATTAGCTTCCACGCCTTTCTTCAAAATATCCATATTAGCTTCCATGCCTTTCTTCAAACCATCCATCTTAGATTTCATGCCTTTCTTCAAAACTTCCATTTCATGTTTTATTGCTCTTTGTGAGAGAGAAATTTGGTGCACTTGCTCTTGTATTTTTGATATATCATGTTGCACTTATTCATATTCATGAGTCATAGTAGAGTATTTTGAGGGCTTAATGGGTGTTGAATTATTTTTAGGGGGAATTTTAGAACCCAATACTGATATCTATGCTTCAATATCCCCTTGTAATCACTTCAAACTGATTTTTCAAACAAGATTTATGCAATTCGAAAAAAACAATACACACCTTTTTTCTTGATTTTGAGGAGCTCGATATTGAAACTAATGTATCTCTGTAATTTTGGATCTCTAATATCTTATCTTCTCTCCTATGGTAGCCCTCTAAATCTTATTTCCAATGCCATAGGTCTGACCTGATTTGGATTCTTCAAGGAAAATTTATGCCCAATCTCCCATAATGACCTAATTATGGATTGGTTCATTAGAGTGAACTTGTATGGCGTACCATGTGTCACTTTTTCCTCCTTTGGCTTTGAAATTCATACACAGGAAACTAAAGTCCATGTAATTTTAGCCAATTTTTATAGAATTCTAATCTGATGCTCAGAGAGAGAGTTATGATGATTTTCGCATGGTCACCTCTTTGAGATGAAATTAGAGAGCCTGAAAGGACCCTAACTTCCATAGATCATATCTCCTAAAATATTACGAACCAAGATTTTAAATTTTTAAATTATGTTCCTTAGTATTTCCGCTTTGTGTGGTAGAAATTTCAGCTTCTGAACCTTCATAGAAAAAAAATTTATAGTGAAAATGTCACGATGACCTGTTTGAAGCAGCGAAAGCCTAGAATCCAAAGCTCTTATACCGAATGTTATGAAACCTCCTTTCTATATATAAGAGTCCATGGGGTCACAATATAATCCTAGCCAACCTAACTATCATAATGTAAGGGCACAACAATAACAATAGTGGGGTTTATGGGGCACAATAATAATAATATGGGGGCTACAAGGATACAACAATAAAAATAAGGAGGCTACGCTACCAACAATAAGGGGATACGCTAGTAATATAAGGACCTAAAAACTTCTGCCACGTAGTAAAATCTCAAATCGCATTTCGCATTTCTATCATGACATTATTAAATTCATACTCCACATTTCCCCGATGTGATATACTCTATCGCATTGCACTTTCACTTCCTGGCCACTCTTTCCCTCCATTCATTTTTGTCAAAATTGCGATTGCGATATTGCAATCGGCAAAAGGTAGTCGATCGTCATTCTATAAAGATTCACACACAAATAATACCCGCAATGCGACAAATCTTGTTTAAATTCTGGAATGATTGCACGGGAACATCAACCCATACTCTCCATTAATTCCATAACTTAAATGGTTTTATAGCCCGTGCTTCTGAAAAATGATTTGACTGCAAGAGCATTGAATTTATGTATTATGCGTGTGTCAAGTTTCATTCGCTTGATTATTTCCATTAATACGATAATTTTTATTTGTAAATCGAAATTTCCTCTTCTCTACTTATCATTATTCATTGTTCATAGGCGATTCCAAATAAAAAAATCTCTTTGGAAATTTCGAAAGCTGTGAAGAAAGCTAAGAAACCTATGGCACCCACAAATCCTACAACTACTGTAAGTGAAAGAACAGAAATGCTTCCTCTATTCACAGACACAACATGCGGGTTGCAAAGTGGTAATTCCTCCTCGGAATTGATGTATAAGTTATTTTAGGATGAGAAACCCCATAGTCTTCAACGGAAAGCTACTGCAGATGCTTCTGATTCTTCAAAAGCTACTTTAGAATAAGTTTCCAATTCTTTTCTACATCGGGTTGATGCGCACCCCAAAATTTTACCATATACTGATATGGTAAGATGGATAATCGAAAACCTCATTACTGGGGACATAATTTTCTTGACCAACAGAGGGAAAATAATATGTTATGTTAGTGTCAATATGTTCCATGATCAAATATGCTCTTTCAGTTTACTTTTTAGTAGTCCTAGGTCAAAATTTTGTCTTTTCAAACAACTTTTCAAATAAATTTTGATCACTGCATATGGTCTAGGTCTAAAATTCTACTCGCCTCATACCATTCATGGCCATCATCATCTCAGAGGTCATGTCATTCATTTTCATCTAGGGTCATAGATTAGTCACTCCATCTCCATCTAGGTCTATGTCTAAGTGTCCTTGTTTCGCCACTAAAAAGTCCAATTATGTCATCAAAAAGGTCAAATAAGACTTCATTTTCATCATACAAGTCATTTAAAGGGAGTTAGCATAGGTAGAGAAATAAATTAAGACAGTTTGTCTTATTTCAAAGCTTGTTACATTGTCAATTTTTTTCAAAAAGGTGAAACTTTCCTCAAATTTTTTTGGTTTCACTAAAAGACAAAAAGGTCATTTCAAGATGTTATAAAGAGAAAAGAAGGCTTATTCAACTTATTTTTTCTTTTTATTTTTGGTATATCTCCTTCTCTAAATATACCTTTTTTACGCATCTGGAAAGTTGTGCTACGCTTCTGGAATGTTCTGCTACGCTTCTGGAATGTTCTGCTACGCATCTGGACACCCGCGCTACGCATCTGGGAGTGTGCTACACTTTTGGAATTTGGCTCCTAAATCACTCATCCAAGTAGCAGGATCAATGAAATAAGTTTCTAAATATTCTTCAAGAGTAATTCAACACTGCACATCCTCCTTAAGTCAATGTATCAGGCAAAGTATTGATTTTCTTGCTTACCTCCTCTCCCACTACGTTTTCACTTTTTCCTATCATTGAGTGATTTTAGTGGACTAAAACCTAACCCTATCATCTAATACCCTCATATACCTTTCCCATACCATACTCTATCATTCCCTGCCATTCACATCTTCCCTAAACATCATTCCCATCAAAACCCTAATTTCCTACTATTTTTCTATTGGAAAACTAGGAAATCCATGTGTTTTCCTAATTTGATCACTTTCCTTACACCCATTTCACCAAATTTCACATGTAATTTGAAGCCAACATATAACCCTACCTCTTGAATTTTTTTGGGAGTTTTTCTTTGCTTCATTACCCTTCATCTCACCCTCCAAACTTACCCTATCCTTGTCCTCTGTTTTTCCAAATTCACTTCCCATACCCACTACATCTAAACATCTAGGGTTTCATCCTTTTGATATAAATTATGGAAAGTGAAATAAAAATCCACAAAGGAGGCCACTACTTCAGATTTTATCCATTCACCTTGAAAGAAGTCAATACCTCACCTTTTTCCATGAGATGCTTTGAGAGGATTGGATGTTTGAGGTTCTGTGAAATAATTATGGAACAAGGTTGTCATCTCCAATTGACAATCCTATTTTCCACTAGTTTCAGCATGGGAAAGGCCATCATTGCAGGTGTAGAGTTCAACATATCAACAGAGGTGATTTATTTAGCAAAAAGTATTCCTAGTCATGGAGAAAAGTGGTTCAAGGGCATGGACTTAGACCTTGAAGATTACAAATTGTTCCTCAAACCTCATGCCAAAGAAAACCCTGAGTACATTTTCCCTTTTAGGCAACTACTTGAAAAACATGCTCCTTTGATGTTGTTAATTATGAGATATTTCACATGTGAAGGGAAATTCTCTAGGTTTTATAGGTACCATGTCAGATTGTTGATTCACTTCACCTCTACTAAACTAGTTGACTTGCCAAATTATTTGTATAGAAGTATGCTTAAAATGACTGAAAAGGTTCAAAGAAAAAAAAATATCACTATCCAAGTCTATTCCTCCATGGCTTATTCGAACTCATTGTTTTGCATCATCTCTCAGCCATCAACATGACTTGGGAAACATTCATGGGGAAAGTAGCAGCAGCGCCAACTACTAGTCCTCTTGTCCTTCATAGCATACCGTCACCATCAGTATCAGCACAGCCAGTGGAAGTTGGCTCTTCCAGCAAGAAAGCTTGGATTTTAAAGGCTCCTAGGGTTGTTTAGGTCACTCACACCTATGAGAAGGGAAAAAGGCAGGTTTTTTCTCCCAAATCCATCAAAAGTGTATCTACACTTGATACTCTAGCTGAGCAATGTGAAATAGAGGAGCAACCACTCATACATCAGATTGAATCACCATTGCACCAACATGATGAACAAGCACCCTTGGAGTTTGAGGTGGCAGAGCAGGTGAAGGATAAGTCATTTGAGGAGATCATAAAGGATAAGGATGAGGAAATAACAGAGTTGAGGGAGATTTTCTCAATTGAAAATTCTCAAATTACTTTCCTACAACAAAACAATCTTCAGCTAAAGGTGAAATTGTTCCTCCAAGATAAACCTAAGGTACATGTTGATGAGATTGCAGATGATGATCAGTTGTAGGATGCATAGGTTGGAAAAAAAATAAGAATACCAAGAACAATAGGCCTCAAGAAGGCGCTTCAGAGAGAAAGAGAGACAACAACTCCTAAATCAGGTTGGCAGACATTGATGAGCTAATTCTTGATGAGATCAATCAAGACAGAGAGTATTGGCTTGATAGGGTCAATGGGAAACTTGAGAAGCTTATGAGGAAAGCTAAAAATAATAATAATCTCTAAATACATATGGCCAATCATTATCATGCCAGGAGCAAAATTTCATAAATCAGGCTCAAATAGGTGAAAAAGAAGCTCAAAGAGGATCAAATGAAGCTTAAGGAGAAAGAAAACTTATACCTCCTTGGTGAGGCATCCATGGTTGTTTATCTCATCCTCCACAGGTGTTATAAAACCAATTTTGGCCAATAATGAGCACTTTTTTTTCATTTTTGGTGGTTTTTGCACTAATCTGGAAAATCTTCCTTCACAGAAATGTAGCGCTAAGGCGCTATGCTTTTTATCAGGACACCTAAATGAAGATTGGATTATATGGTTGGATGCATTTTGATTAGTACATTACATACCTAGAACTTTTTTTTCATGAAAAGCTCTATTTTTGAAGAAAAATCCAAAAAACCACCATTTTTCTATGTTTCTGCCAGTGCTTTTGACCAGGTGCTATGCTTCTAGAGTAAGGTTGGGATAATAAAATTTTGGAGGCCTTCCTATGGGTGTTTTCTCAAAATTCAAGATATTCTGGAACATAGACACACAGGGCTAGTGGACCTATCTTTCAACTCAAAATCAACTCCAAAGTGGTGCTACACTTCTGCAAAATGGTGTTACGCTTCAGTCAACAGACGCTACGCTTCTGCATTGGATTCCCTCAGGACACTTTTCAAGCTAGAAAAAGTCATAATTTCAAGGTTTAGCTGTCATTGGATTGATTGAATTTTTTTTTGCTTCTTATCATGAGAAGACATGTAATTTAATGTGGGAGACACACACTCCTAGTCTTTAGCTGAATTTGAGGGAATGGTTTCTAACTTCCCTAGACTATAGGAAGTGACTCATCTCATGTAATTATGATGCATTTTGGATGGGATTTCGACCCTATGAGGTGTCATTGTTCATATTTTCTATAAGTAGGCCCACTTTAGTCTTTTTTTGGGTTGGATAGTTGTTATTTGTAGTGGAGCTATTATACAAACTCTTTTTAAGTGAAATCAAAGGAATGTTGCAGCTTTAACCTTGGGACTCTAGTGGTATGCTTTTGAGAATTGTTTACTCTCTGTTGCTTCATGTAATTGAATGTTATGTTAACTTTCCATAACATGTATGCTTCTATATGTTAATCGTATGATCTTATGAACAGAAATCATTGATTTATATGCTCCGTTTTATAAGATTTTCATGTATGTGTCTACTCTTCTGATGAATGAATTCATTTAAATGCTCATTCTGACTCCTTCTCTTTCAAACCCTATAAAAATGACAAATTAATTATTTTCATGAGTTTACCTACCTGGACTCATCCTTGTCTCTCCAACTAAGTCTTTGAAATCAGACTTAAATAATAGACCTAGTTCCTTGAATGTCATCCCTATCCAACAAAAACTCAAAAAAAACAAACTCTAATTTACTGAGCATCATAAATATCCTAAAATAATTACATTTCCAGTCATATTATTGGTTGAAAAAGTGACATTGAGAGAGCCCTCTCTAGTTTTTCTAGGGCTATCTATCTGACGTAAAGGTTGGTTTGTGGTTACCTTCCTTCATTTCCATTATCAACCTTGGGGAACGGGGGGATTGATAACAATTTATTTCAAAGTGGAAGACTTAAATTCAATGTATCAAATTCCAGACCCAGAGAAGGTCTATGACAAATAATTTTTGGCACAATTTTCCAAGGAGAATGAGCTGAAGTCAAATCCTATAAAGTAGTGGAGAAGCAACCCGAACAAACATTAAAATGATGATAAGGGTATGTATTCTACTGACTCCCTTGCTAGTCCCTATTGTTATGTTGTTGCAATGATGTCTAGACTCTTCGGTCAGCCCGATACCACCAAATTTTCAGTTCAATGGGTTCCCCTAATGGAAGCAATCGCAGATTCTTCTATCATGGACTAGGGAACCATTTTTTCCAACAATATCACCACTCAGATTCTGGAATATAGAAATAATCGTTCTATTTCGTCCAAAATATATTCCCCATTTTACATGAGTGCTTATATTATGGATGATGTATGTTTCACTTCATATTTTCCAACCATGGGTTGGAAATGGAATACCCAGGACCCTCTCCCCATTCATGTTTATCATAAAATTTTATGGGAGTCAAAATATGAAAACCATTTTTATAAAATTTTCCATGGATTTCTGATCCCTTTATTTCAAGTTGTGTACAATGAAAAATCCCAGGTTATCTAAGGAAGCTCAAGCTGACTTCTCCTCCATTGGAAAATGGTTCGGTGAAGAATTATTTACCTATGTTAGGGTCTTTGGAAGCCTGGCTCGGCCACATGTTTTATTTATTATATGTTATGGATAAGCTTCTCGCAAGAGAAATAGCTTATCAAACTGTTAGCAATGGATTAACTAAGCTCTTGAAGGAAGCCACGAAAGCTTCATGGCCCTCCTTTCCAATTCATTGTGGTGTCTATGCATTAGAGAACTATAAGCACACAAGATTAGAGGTCAATCAAACTGAATGTTTGAAATTGTTTACAATTTCAAACAGAAAATATGCCCCAAATCAAGTTGTCGATGATTTCACCACTCAAGTAAAAATCAGACCTTTTGTGCATGAAGAATATTATTTTAATGACTTGTTTGAGTTAGTCGACACTTATTCCGCAATTCAGAATGAGGAGATTGGCCCCATTGGGAAGGGACGAGAGGGGGGGGGGGGGAGGGGTGAATCGGTATTTAGGAGTTACTATCAAATATTTCTTTTTCATTCCTTAAAACCTATACGCTACTTTGCTGAAGCCAAGTAGCGTATACACGCGAATATCCTTCATAAAACTCGCGTATACACAGAGATCTAATTATGCCATTAGTTCTTCACTTATATCATTCCATCATTCATTCATTAGATGTTCTATAAACAGTAAACATGTGCAGTAAGAACAGAATAAACCATCACACATAAGCATCACACATGAACTCCAGGATTTTAGGTGGAAACCCAAGTCGGGAGAAAACCACCGCTGCAGTTGCTCAGCCTTCAATATTTTATTATAGAGAAAACATCTTACAACAAATGTGCTGGCGCAGCCTCCTACCAGCACGCAGGCACCCACCTGCGCTCGTTTACTAGCCTCTCCTGGAAGGGAGCTACAACCCCCTGACTCGTTTACCAGCCTCTCCTGGAAGGGAGCTACGACCCCCTGCTCTCGTTTACCAGCCTCACCTGGAAGGGAGCTACAACCCCCTGACTGAAGGCTACAACCCTCGGCACCACCATGGACCATGTTTCATCAATTTTCACACTAGATCCAAAGCTTCCTTTAGGACACAACTTGCAGGCCACGTTTCATCATATTTTCAGACTGGACCCACTCCATACTTTTAGCTCAATCATGTCGCAGATACTTATCAATTCGAAGCCCGGATCGATAGCGATAACACAACGAGCCGGTCCAGACATTCATGCTTCATACTTCAGCAAACCCTAGTTTGCATACATGCTTTCCTTTCACTAATCCGGCGTATATACGCGCCTTCAACCATACAAACCCGCATATACTTCTGTACATATCACAGAGCTAATTTCTCTACCCATACGCGCTTTCTCTTCATTAAAACCACGTATATACGTGCTTCCTCTACGACAAACTAGCGTATGGTTCTTCAGACATTTAGGTCATTGCAATTCTTCAGAACAGATACATCACACAGATTTTACCCTTTACTTCAGACAGATGTTCGCCTCATCTCAGATCTAATCATTCCATAAACAGATCTAGAAAATACATTTCAGATCTAGATTCCCTTCTTCATCATTTTCTTCATAGGTGCATCACAGATTCAGATCTATCATCAAACTGTTACCCTTTCCATTCAGACATACTTCAGAGTGAAGTATTCATTCAAACCCAGACTCATGCACACACCTTGCACAATGATTTTCTTCTCCTTATATAGGTTTACCCTTTTTCAATACCATGAGCCAAAACCACATTACTTCCAATGGTATTCCTAGACGGGATCACATAGACATACCAGCGCTCAATACAATGGGTCAATACCATGGTAGTAACCCCTGGTTTTACATATTTAGAGCGCTTTTGACCATACGTGACTTGGCACGTTATTTCCCGCATGCATACGCTACTTCTCCTAGACAAACCCGCGTATGCCTTGAGACACACACTTTTCATCATTGTTCTAGCGCATACTGGAATTCCTTTCATCATTACATCACCTTCATCTTGATTGTAGATACATCAGATTTACATTATTTAGCAAGCTCATCCAAGTCAAGAACAACTTCATCAAGTAGGTTGCCATCCTCTTCATCAAGTGGGTTGCCATCAAGGATAACACTCAGCATCATATTGCCAACAATCTCCCCCTTTGGACTTGATGGAAACCACGATGGTGTTTGATCACCACAACAGATACATTAAGAATACAATGACACCATGTCACTCTTGACACCATTCTTTCTCTTTATTCAAACACCATGTCACTCTCCCCCTTTGACATCAAGGGAAAAGGGCGGAAAAAAACCAACACAAGGTTTTTCTCCTCATGTAGACATAAGAGCTCTGCAGATCTGAAGTGTACTGAAGTTACCATGCTCCCCCTGAGTTCATGCTGAATCTTCAAACATATTTTTCAATGAAGTACATGACTCTATGACCTTCCTATCACCAAGGACTCATACTTGCATCAAAGATCCAACCAAGTGGATTTACATATGAGACTCAAATACCCAACCAAGTGGGTTTACACAATTTGACTCAACTACCCAACCAAGAGGGTTTACACATTTTGACTCAAGTACCCAACCAAGTGGGTTTACATATTTGATCAAGTCCTTACATGATTGAATATTACAATTTTACATCATAGGTCTCAACATGACCTTTTCATCAAATTACAAATATGACTTTTTATGACCAACATAAAAAATGCCTCAAGAAAGAGATCATATTTCAGAATCATCATAATGCCAACAATGCATTATACTCAGCAAGACTAGTGCTCCCCCTGAAAATGTGCATCCAAACATCCTTTCCATATATCCAAGGATCCTCCTTAGCTTGTGCAATCTGAATACTTTTAACAGCAAGTCATCAACAACAATCTCTGCATGATCTGTCTGGATCTCCAAATCATAAGACTTCCATCATATCCAAAATATATTATTCATCAAATAAGCAATCCGGGCTCATCCATAATCTTAAACATAAGAAACCATGTATCATTTCATTAGCATGAGTATAACCAAAATAATGCTAACAGTACAATCATTAGCAGTCAGACTGATGCTCCCCCTGAACCTCTGCTCTTGATCTTCAACTGTCATCCCAATTCTCTTATCATCAATGCATACGCGACTGTGTCTGTTGGAACTCGTGTGTATACACATCTTTAGTTCACTAAACCCGTGTATGGAAAGTGAATTATAGAAAATTTCACATTCCTCCATCTCCCCCTAAATTTGTCCATCCTGTACCTGTCTTCTTCATGTCAGATGCTCTGTCAACAATAATCATAACTAGATTTTCCAAATAAACCATGAAAATCATCATACATCGCTCCCCCTGTGACGATACATTACTAAGCTCCATAATGTATCTCACATCACTTCTGCAGTCATTAAGAAAAGTAAGCTTCATAAGCTGATGACTGCAGTAGGATCTGTATTTCCTACGTTTTTTATCGGTCCTCCTTCTTTTTCCAACTTTGCTTGAACTTTCTAATTGTGTGCTAGAATTTATCCAATTTCTCATATCTGTTCATCCTGCATTCTTTTTCCACATGTCCATACTTGTTACAGAAGTATAACATCTTATGTGACAGCCAGGAGAAATGAGCGCAAGAATCATAGTGTCATTCTCTATTCTTCCTTCTATTACGTTAAGTGCTTTATGACCATACTTGTTGCATGAAAAACAATATCCCTTGAAACAGCTTGAGTACGCTACGAGTAGAATCTTCTTGATTGTAGGCGAAATAGGAAATGCTATCCTATGATTTTTTGCAACATGCCCATAATTATGAAATTTAAATAATTCAACATTATTGAATGATTTCCTCTGAGAATTCATGATTGTAGGTTGACCTTTAGTTTCTTTCAACACTTCAGGTTTTCCTTTGACATCCTTTGAATCTTTAGCACTTCCTTGCGAACTAGATTCTCCTTTGTCGTTCATGAAAACCGAGACCAAGTTTAATGAAGGAGACCTTTGACTACTAAGAATATTGTCGAGAATCTTAGTACTATCTTGAAACCTCATGATTTTATCGCTTTTCTTCTAATTTACCTTTGAGAATGTTTACCTCAACCTCCAATTTTTGGCATTGCTGCTTCATACTTTCTTCAACCCTTCTTCCTTCTTCTACTTGTTCATTCAGTTTCAAGATTTCTTCTTTCAGCCCATTTTCTTGTTCTTCAAATGTTTGTAGTAGATCTTCATTCTTCTTATTTGACTTTTCCAGATATGCTTTCAGAGAGATGATTTCAACTTCAAGACCTTCCTTTTCAAATGAGAGTAGAGGTTCCTCAATCTTCTTATTTGATGTTTCGAGATCTTCTTTCAGAGAGATGATTTCTGCTTCAAGTTTTTCACCTTGATTGGTTGCAAGAGTGTACAACCCTTGATACTTGTCTATCTGTCCCTTCATTGTTTCTATCTATTCATTCATTTTAGAGATCACATCTTTGTAGATAGATTCCTTTCTTTTGAATTGATCCCAATAAGTACTTTCATCATTGATCTTGAGATTTGCTTCTAGACTTATACTGCTATCTTCATCATTACATGGATAAGAAAGTGGATTACTAGAACAACAATCGATACCTGTTTCATCTTCTTCATTTTCTGCTGCACATGTTTTCTGAGATATCTCCTTTCTTTGAGTAGCCTTCTTCTTTTGCTTCTTTGCCATGAGCACTTTTAGTTCTTGGTCAGAATCTTCTTCATCTTCACTTGAAATGTCATCTTCATTTGCATAATAACTCTTTCCCTTTGCAAATTGTTTCTCCTTATCATGATTTTCTCTATAAGGAAATTTAGCAGCATAATGACCAACTCTTCCACAAAAACATTTGAAGGGTAGCTTACCTTTGAATCTTCCAGTACCTGGTTGGAGTCTCCTTACAAAATTGGCTTCTTCTTCTTCTGATATATAACTTGATTCCTTGAAAACTTCCTTTTCTTTTCCTTTAGCACATGCCTTAAAAGCAGCTTCTTTGAATTGAGAGGGACCTCCTTGTCTCATTTCATAAGTAGTCAAAATACCATGTAGTTGAACAATAGTAAGGGTTTGCAGATCTTGCCTTTCTTCAAGAGCTGATACTTTAGATTCAAATTTTGAAGTCAAAGATCTTAAAACTTTTTCTACCAGAGTAGTATCAGTTATGGTTTTACCCAAACTTCTCATACGATTTACAATATCATCTAGACATAAAAATAAACTGGCAATACTCTCATCACTATGCATCTTCAAATGTTCATATTCAATTCTAAGAGTTTGGGTTGCATTTTACCTTGTATCTCCTTCATAGCTCGGAATGATTTTGTCCCATATTTCTTTTTCTTTGGTCGGTGCATCACTTTAGCAAATTCACGGTTCATACATGCTTCCTAACAAGACATTGAAGTTTGCTTTGGCATTAATTTCATACTTCTTTCTTTCTCTTTTGCATCGGTAAAAATATGCCGAGATATTGATAACCTTCTTCCACGATTACCCAAACTTCTGCACGAGACTTTTTCGGATATGCTTCGTGTGTCTTCCGAGGAATAACGAGATTATCTCCATTGAATGAAGGTAGCCTTATAGAATCAAAGACTTACTCCTTCATGACTTCCCATTGCGACGGATCTCCTTGAGTGATCAAAGCACGCAAAAGGACACCCGCTGCGATACCAATTGTTTGGAAAAATGCGAGAGGGGGGGGGGGGGGGTAGATAGGTAATTAGGACTTTATCAGGAAATATTTTACTTTTTCACTCTCTAAAACCCATACGCTACTTTGCTGAACCAAACTAGTGTATACACGCGGATATCCTTCATAACACTCGCGTATAGACAGAGATCTAATTATGCCATTAATTCTTCACTTATATCATTCCATCATTCATTCATTAGATGTTCAATAAACAGTAAACATGTGCAGTAAGAATAGAATAAAGCATCACACATAAGCATCACACATGAACACTAGGATTTTAGGTGGAAACCCAAGTCGGGAGAAAACCACCGCTGCAGTTGCTCAGCCTTCAATATTTTATTATAGAGAAAACATCTTACAACAAATGTGCTGGCGCAGCCTCCTACCAGCATGCAGGCACCCACCTGCGCTCGTTTACCAGCCTCTCCTGGAAGGGAGCTACGACCCCTGCTCTCGTTTACCAGCCTCTCCTGGAAGGGAGCTACAACCCCCTGATCTCGTTTACCAGCCTCACCTGGAAGGGAGCTACAACACCCTGACTGAAGGCTACAACCCTCAGCACCACCATGGACCACGTTTCATCAATTTTCACACTGGATCCAAAGCTTCCTTTAGAACACAACTTGCAGGCCACGTTTCATCATATTTTCAGACTAGACCCACTCCACACCTTTAAGCTCAATCATATAGCAAAACAGATACTTATCAATTCAGAAAACCCAGATCAGATAGCAGTAACACAACAGAACAGATCAGACATTTCATACTTCATCCTTCAGCAAACCCTAGTTTTCATACGCGCTTTCCTTTCACTGATCCTGCGTATATACGCGCCTTAGTCCATACAACTCCGCGTATACTTCTGCACATTTTACAGAACTAATTTCACTACCCATACGCGCTTTCTCTTCAGCAAACCCGCTTATATACGCGCTTACTATGCGGCGAACTAGCGTATAGTTCTTCAGACATTTAGGTCATTGCAATTCTTCAGAACAGATACATCACTCAGATTTTACCCTTTACTTCAGACAGATGTTTGCCTCATCTCAGATTTAATCATTCCATAAACAGATCTAACAGATACAAATACATTCCAGATCTAGATTCCCTTCTTCATCATTTTCTTCTTTGGTGCATCATGCATTCAGATCTATCATTCAACTGTAACCCTTTCCATTCAGATATACTTCATAGAGAAGTATACATTCAAGCTCAGACTTCTTGCCCCCACCTTGCACAATGATTTTCTTCTCTTTATATAGGTTTACCCTTTATCAATACCATGAGCCAAAACCCACATTACTTTCGATGGTATTCCTGGACGGGGTCACATAGACGAATCATTACTCAATACAATGGGTCAATACCATGGTGGTTACCCCTGGTTTTACATATTTAGAGCGCTTTTTCCCATACGTGACTTCGCACATTATTTCCCGCATGCATACGCTACTTTGTCTAGACAAATCCGTGTATTCCTTGAGACACACACTTTTCATCAATGTTTTGGCACATACTGAAATTCCTTTCATCGTAACCTTCTGTACTAATTGTAGATATATCAGATTTACATTATTTAGCAAGCTCATCAAGTCAAGAACAACTTCGTCAAGTAGGTTGCCATCATCTTCATCAAGTGGGTTGCCATCAAGGACAACACTCTGCAACATATTGCCAACATCAACATCACGCCTCAA